>JACEFZ010024214.1:215000-384724 GCA_014155875.1 Cepaea nemoralis | reverse complement strand
CTGGTATCATAAGACCAATTGCAGAAGCCGCCGGATCCAGCAAAGTAATGCTCTAACTGTCCGCACGTCCTGTCGGAGCTTCCGATCCTAGTACAGTTGCCGACCAAAGCTTAGGGCCCTCGTTTGCTCCTGCCATAACCATAACATTTAGTCTTTAGGTTGCATCTCTCGTACCAGGATAAGGCTCTGTACCCTCCCAAATACGTCTACTATTGCGGCAAAACTGTTCTGTACAATTAACTACACAAACGTTCCCCCACATGCATGTTTCCTCGCGACTCTGTCAGTATGTTGAAAAAGATCAAAATAATCTGGACCAAAGGCAATATCTTAAATCCCCGACGAGAAGCAAAAAGATCGACAAAATATGCCTAAAATATGTGTCATTTTTATACCAGAGCATGCTGGGTAAGAGGAAAGACTGTGGGATTGGCTGCTATCGGGAATGGACCACCAGGCTAGATCCTGAACGCCTTCGAGGAGCAGGGCGAGTAAATGTTTCACGGAATGGGGGTGATTCTGCAACTTTAACCGACTGCGAAGAGCATCAGAAAAATGAGGTGAAGCTAGACAAGAGTGCTGTTGCGGGGAGAGTTCAGCCATCGCGGAATTGGTTTCATCAGTTGCCACACGCTGCTGAGGGAGATATTGTTGGGAGGAAGCTGAGCACTAATAGTTCGAGGATACAATAAGGATGATATGTTGAACTAGTTTATACTAATTACACAAAAATATACAAATTATCAAATCACAAACAAAGGCTAAACTAATCAATGAACAAATGTGTAGGTAGTGGATGTGAAGCTGGTAAATTTACACTTTGAAAGTCAGGTACCTCCCCAGCGGCACGACTCTATAGTTCTTCAGGACTGAAAGAGGCCTACTACTACTACTACTACTACTACTACTACTACTACTACTACTACTACTACTACTACTACTACTAACTACTACTACTACTACTACTACTACTACTACTACTATACTACTCACTACTACTACTACTACTACTACTACTACTCTTATTATTTACTACTACTTTAAAAGTTAGATATCAGAAGAGTCAGTCCTATAATGGTGGTACTGCGGGGCACTCATTTTACGGTCCTACGGCAACCAAGTCAAAATTATACAATTGCAAAAATGCACAATCAAACAACACGAATTATAATGGGATTTTTTGAAACACACACACACCACACACACACACACACAACACACACACACACCACACACACACACACACACACACACACACACACACACACACCTCCCCACCCCTTTTTTTTTTCGAAAATTCCCCCAAGCGGGAACCTGCTATAGCTCTGTGAAACGTTTAAGACAATCTCATTTTGTAAGCCTGAATGCATGGAGGAATAGGTGGCCAGTTTTTCCCTGTCTTAGCGGTAAGAAGCAAAGCAGGCGCACCCCTTTCCCGCTCATGACATTATGTTTCCCAGTCAACAACCACCCCCCCCCTCCTCTCCCCCCCCCCCCCCCCCCCCCCCCAGTTCTGAGATCAACCATTTGAAAAGATAACATATCTGTAATAACCTCATGGTGGATGGTAGCCATATCCTAAAGGATCCTGTTTGGTTCCCACCTTTATATCTAGCTCATGTATCCATCCATCCATCATGTGCCATGCCGGGTAAGCGTGGGCGGTCAATGTTCTGCCATCTCACTCGATCACCAGAGTCGTGGATCAGCTCCGTGTTTCTGTCTCCGACCATGCCACAAGGCCAAGACATCCAGGTATTTGCTTCTAGGTCTTCCCCTTGGTCCTGTTCCCCTCGATCTTACCAGTTGTCACCAAATTCTCCAATCCATTTCTTCTCATGTATGGCTCCAACAATACCACTCGTATACGCCTGTGGCCATGCCACGGCCAACATTCCTGGCTGACTGGCTAAACTACATGAGTGAAGTAGGGGCAATACCCTACTAAACAGGGACTGTCCATACTAGTACAGAAAAGACTGCGACGATGGATAAGGCAGACGGATCTGTATGTGTGAGCGGCTTGGAAAGCGAAAACAGCGCTATTTGGGGCACACATGAGGCGTGTTCAGGACACAATAGTGAACATGCCCGGCTAACGTGGAAGGAGATTTTGACCTCACAGCGTAATATCATGAAGACATCAATTGAAACTACCAAGAAAGAAAAGCAATGATATGAGAGGATCCGGTGTAATTATAACGAGTGAAAGTATAGTGAATAAGGCAGTAAGTAATGACGAATACATTTCAAATTCTTGTGAAAGTATACATTATGCGCAACAATCCTACATGGAAAGTATAAGGGGAAGTCTGATAATCGGAATGTGGAACGTACGTGTTTTATACCAATCAGGAAAATTCGATAGCCTAATTTAATAAGCGAAAAATATGAATTTGGGTAATCTAGGTGTATCAGAAACAAGATGAACAGATGGCCGAGGGATAAGAGCATTGGCTCTTAAACATCCAATGTGCTACTGCGGTAGCGGGTTCAATCCCATCACTGATAAGTTGGACTAAAATGGTAACTTCTCATCATCGACTTAGGGACGTAAATTACAAGTATCTCTGAAGTCTGAGCGGATCGCCTGATAGCCGAGAGACACTGGTAATAGAGAAAAGCTAATCCATACGTAAAGATCAGTGCAGTGCACCAGAAGTAAAATCCCTGTTGCGAGAGAGTACTAAGAAAATACGAACAGACGCTAGTTACATAAGTTTAGACTATTCATTAACTCGGGAGGAAACCATCGCTTGCAAGGAGTATGAATTTTAGTGAAAAGAAATGTAAAGTAAAATATTTGTGGACTCTGGGCTTATAAAGTTAAAATGATACTCCGTAAAACAGAAGTTCTAATAGTCGTGGGAAAGAGAAGCCAAATGTTGAAAACATGAAATATAAGCAGATAGTAGGACAACATGATATGGGAGCCAGAAACGACAGCGGAGATCAGCAGATACAGTTTTATGAAGAAATCCATCTTATTATTTGTAATACATTTTAATCAACATAACCCTAGGAAACTGTACACGTGGAAACGCAATGAAGATACAACGAGAAAGTAAATTGACGACACATGAATAGAAACATATTTAAAACAATGTTCAAAATGCCGAAAACATACCTTGGCGCTGATATTCAACTCTAACTACAATCATTTAGTCATAAAATTACAAATCAAACTTAAAAACAAAGGAATAAGGACATCGAGTAGCCTCAAATAGATTTATCAGCAATGAAACAACCATAAGTCAGCAAAATATATATAAGATAGGCTAATAGTTGAAAACAATGAAAATACAGGCATAAAAAACACCAAAAAAAAATCTTGACAGTGATGTTTTGTAAATAGTATATGCGCAAAAAAAAATTGTGGATAACGATTAAATCAAGAGCACAATGGGCCAAGAAAGAAATCAAAGAACACTTCAGAAATATATATTAATATAATGAGAAATTCGACGCCAAAGAAGCTTGAAGTAGTAGGTAATGTCGGAAACGTTTCCATTTACTGGAGATGCTCCAGAAATTTAACGGCATTTTTGTTACTATATAAAGAGTCTAGTTCTAGCGGCTTGACGTCACAAAAGCGGACCTCATTTTTCAAATTTCACTTAACTAATTTCCGGTTTTGGGTGTTTAAAAAGTTAAACTTAATGAACTCAAAGGTAAATTATATACAAAATAATTTGTATTCATGTCCATCTCTATTGTGTGTGTGTGTTTGTGTACGGTGTAGACCGACGTCGGGTGGGGGTGCAGGGGAATGGACCCTTAATCCGACCTATAAACATTTGCCGACATTGGACCACCAGATCCACAGCTACTGTTAGGAGGTGTGAGGCTTGATGATTATCGTGGGCCCTGAACAGACCAAGCGCAATACTGAAAGGGCAATACAACACTTTGATCTTAGCCAAAAGGCCGAAACGGTTTGAGCAAATCGGCCATAATTCTTGTTACAACCTCATAGAATAAATTTAGATGCCATCGTTGTTTAACATATTATCGAGGATGTAAAATAGCATAAAGAAATAAGATTATTAACATAGAAAAGTGTCTTATTCCTGTATATTTCTAACATCAATTAGTAATGTTATATATATATATATATATATATATATATATGGTATATATATGCTTGCTTGTGTTCGTTGCGTTGAGTTCCAATGCGAAGTCCTGTATGTCTGATGAAGGCATTCTGTTCGTCCCAACATCAGTGTGATGTCATACAGGACCTGAGGTTTGCGTGAGTATCCGTTGTCCCATGTTTGGCTTATTGGTGTGCAGTACTGGTGGTTCCTCGCCGTGCAGGCAGACACTCTATGACTTCGGAGGAATCAACGATCCTACTGACTTTAGTCAGAACCCTGAAGGACAATTTGCCCAGGATGCTCGACGAGGACGTGTCAATAGATCTTGGCCAGTATAGAACCCGGCCCTGGTGCCTTGGAAACACCTCTGCGTCCCCCCCCCGCAGACACACACACACACACACACACACACACATATGCAAACAAACTAGTATGTTGATAGTATTTGGTTCAAGTGACGTGCACGTCTTATTAACAATATAACCAGCAGAGCTGAACAATCGTTCACATGGAACTGAGGTAGCCGGTATGCACAGAACGGTCTTGGAAAGGAATGCCAATTTTATATATCGATGTTCATTAAGTTTCCGCCATTGTAGTGGGTCAACCGATTCACCAACTTTCTTCTCCATTTCAAACTCCATTAGCTTAATACTCTCTTCACTTGGTTCACATATAATTTCATTGTCGATGTCAGTATCATTTGTTGCAGCAGTCTCCATCTGCTCAACATGAACATCAACTGCTATTTGTTGTTCAATGCGTGACCATGTTCGTTCTTTGCATCTTTTAACAAACACTTCAGGTATTTGTAGCGTGAATCAAGTGCTGTTGCAATCTGTAGTATTTCAATTCTTGTTCATATTAGCTACACGTTCACTGAAGTCATAAAAATATGCTGCCTTAAATTTAGCTATGTAGCCCGGATTATCATCGTGTACAGTCATATGCTTTGTCAACGATGATAGCAGTGGCAACACACAGCTACATGAAACATAATCTTGCCCGCTAAGGCAGGACAGTGGTCTGGCAGAATAAGTTCAAAACTTTGACATATTTCGAAATCTTCTCCCATTCTGAATCTGACAATTTTGGACCTTTGTATTGTTTCTTTTCATCTGACATGTAGACAGTTAATGCTTCTCTGACCTTTAGAAGACCTCTGTAGCATAACAAACATACTATTGTATCTTGTTGGTACATCTTGCTGCAGATTACACAATGGTGACTCAGCACAATTTTTGCAACTCGGTTGTGTTTGCAGCACTATGTTTAAAATGTCTGACAATTTTCGGCATTGTATAAGTGATGGGAGAAAAGTTTCGATCAATAGTTTCAAAAAAATTTAGTCGTTAAATTTTTTTTTACGATTTATCGATTAATTAATCGTTAACTTCCGCAGCCTATATATATATATATATATATTATATATATATATTATATATATATATATATATATATATATATATATAATATATATATATATATATATATATTAATATATATATATATATATATATATATATATATATATGTGTGTGTGTGTGTGTGTGTGTGTATGTGTGTGTGTGTGTTATCTTACTTAGTGACTGTAAAATAATGATAAAAATATAAGAGAATAATAATAATGCGAATTATTTCCCATGTCCGGCTTTTTTCCAAAAGTAAGTCAAGGGATGTAACTTCATGAATAACAAATCGACAACATTATTGCGATTTCCTCAAATCTCCACTGCAGCGTCAACAGTGCATCTGAAGGATAAAATAGTCGCTCTTCTCTTTTTTCTATATCTGTTAGGGTGGCCATCGAGTAACACCAGTCGCTGTATGAGCCACTATCCTTTATTTAAAGGCAGGGCTTCCCAGACTGACGTCGGTGATCACAGCTCTCCTATCTGACAGACTTTGTGGGACACTGTGATAAATTGGTTATAGTTGTGTAGACTACAGTCGAAACTATTTTATGTTGTATAAATGTCGTGATGTTCTTTGGTGTTGCTCGATTACCACCCTAACGGATATAGAAAAGAGAGAGAAGAGTGACAATTTTATTCTTCGGATGCACTGCTGACGCTGTAGTGGAATCATTCCCATTCATGGTGATCCTCATGAGTTAGATCAGTTGGTTGACAACAGACAAGACGCCTTTTTCTGTTGTATCCCTCTTAACCTTGTGTCTCGTATGTGCTCTTACACATGTGACCGGATGTAGATCCATCTTTGATCACATGTGACCATTATCCGCGTGTCTTGGATGTATCGTTATGCATGTGACCGGATGCACCGCCATCTTTGACCGGATGTAGCCAGTGAGCACGTGTGCTGGCTGAAACACCTTACACATATGACCGGAAGCACTGCCATCTTTGACCGCATGTAACCATTACCCAAGTATACCGGATATATCCTTATGAATGTGACCGGAAGCAGAGAGTCCGGTTGTAACCATTAACCACATGTCCTATATGTATCCCATAGACAACTGACTATGTGACTGGCTGTACACCGTCACACTGCCAAAGGACGAGTCTTGTATCTCTAACACAACGCCATTGGTACGATTTTAGTGTTTACGTTCCAGCCAATGTAGATAGTGATAACCATGTTATAATATAAAATAGTTCACTTTTCATTAGATGTATAATGGAACACCGAAGTTTTTTCTGACGAACGGATTCTCAAATATGGGTCGAAGTTGTCGATGACCTCCTATCCCGTGCCGCCATCTTTACTTTTTCACTTTACACAGTATAAATACCATTTTAACTATTACTTTTAATGATTCAAGTTTATCTTGTTAACTCCAAAAAACAAGAAGCAGTTACGTATCCTACTGCATGAGATTTGAAAATTCAGCTTCTTAAGGCGCTTTGCGATGTCACATATGCGATATAAGAAAGTATTTAAGGTTCAGGGGCGTCTCCGAAATGGGGGTCCATTCATACATATGTGATATTTATGTCAATCCTGATAAACAACCCTCTTCATCGCATTACGGTTAGAAATTTGTTGAATAAGTTCTTGTTACGGGAAATGTGAAAGATGCTCCGCGATCTAGTAGGCTTGATGTGTCTAAAGAAAAATGTCTAGATATCCAAGACAGAATCCTGAAAGTCAAAGCAAATGTCACAACCAGTGAACGTATCACTGAGCACGCGAACATAATTCTTAAACAACGATTACATTTTTATCCACACAGGATTTCTGATGTGCCTGAACTAAACGAGTGTGATAATGATCCAGGGCCAACTACTCCATGTGGTTTCAAGCACTTTCAGCTAAAGAAGATGAGTCAATTCTTTATGTAACTTCTCCTCTGACGAGGCATGGTTTCATCTATCTGGGTATATTAATAACCAAAACAATCGTATTTGGAGCACTTTTAATCCCAGTGTATTTCACGAAGCGCCTCTATACGATGAGAAAATTGGGTATGGTGAGGAGATCAGTAAAAATGTTTCATTGGACCAATTTTCTTCAACAACACTTTGAATCCATATCGGTACCGTACTGACATTCTGAAACCTTTTATAGAACAGCTGAATGAACGAGATTTTGGGCAAGCGTGGTTCCAACAAGATGATGCAACTGCACATGCATCTATAAGCAGGGGTCACCAAACTACGGCCTGCGGGCCGTATCCAACCCGTGACGTCATTTCATCCGGCCCGCAGACGGTACTCGAAAATGCTTGATATAACGTATGGAACTCGAGACGTTGTGATACAATTTAAATATCAATATTATGTTTAGAATAATAGATGATCTCCACACAAAATCAGTATTAACATCTAGAGAAATTAACAGCGCATTAAAAATGATAATTGTCAAATGCTACGTATATTCAACACTACTGTATGGCGCAGAAGCTTGGACATTAAACAAGCAACTAGAAAGTCGCATGGAGGCCCTGGATATGTGGATATAAAGACGAATATGTCGTATTTCGTGGAAACAAAAACAATCAAATGCAGAGGTTCTAGAAAAACCGGGAATGAAGAGAGAGTTGATGAAAGAAATAAAGAGGAGGCAAGTGAAATATTTCGGCCACGTTAAAAGACATGATACTCATATAAACCATACTGGAGGGAAAGGTTGAGGGCAAAGCGAGCAAGAGGCAGACAACGATACAAGTGGGAAGATAACATCAAGAGATGGACGAACATCAGCCTGATATAATGTACAGTCAAGGCGAGAGACAGTGTTTGAGATCCATTGTAGCCAACCTTCATTGTGGAGACTGAACCTGATTGATTGATTTACACGTGCGGAGACTTCCTGGCTACCATGTGTCTTACATTTACAATTTTCAATTATAAATTATTGCATCTAGATGTTCTTGTTTATTGTAATATTTACTTATTTCGCACCATCCCAAGTCCTTCCCCGGCTCGTTGTAGCGCCGCCTACGCTCTGACATTACCATGGTTTCAAGAGTAGTGTAACAGTATTGGGTAGTATTAGGATCTAGTGGGAAACACAGATACAGCACGATTGAGCATTTAGACTGAAAGGGGGGGGGGAGATGCTCAATCGTGACGTATTGGGTTGGTATGGGCAGTTGAGACCCGGGCATAGTAGAGAATGGAGGTGTACATCGAAGCTTTGTCAAGTTAAGCCAATAAACGTTTTATCAACAACCAAACTACATGCCTTCGTCTTCTTACACACTGTTATAAAAGGCGAAATGGAGCCACTTGACCAGGATGCGAACCTGGGTTGAATAACGTCGCGGAAAGGGAAAGGTTCAAGAAATAAACAAACAAACACAATACTAGCGGCACGTGAAAGAACAATTATTGAACCTGATAACAGACGCACCAAAAGATGGCCAGTAACTTGTAAATAGTGATAATATCTGAATACAGAGGCCAAAAGCTCGCCCAGGAGTGGTCCTTTGTAAGTCTTTTTTAAGACTTCAGATAACGGTCAAAGTAGTAACAAGAAGTTTGTTATATCAGCCGTTTTGCAGAGTTCACAGTGAAAGAAGTTTGTATGGCCGCCCTTCTGCAGTTTGATTGTTAGCAACAGGCTTGACATGGACTGAAATTTTGCGTTGCAAGAGCTATCAAAACCGCTACCTTACATCGTTCTGATTGACCAGGAGTGATCCTATCCTGAGAGTTTGGGCAAACCAGCAATTCAAGTTGCTCAAAGTTAAAGAGCTAATAGGGAGTTGTCAGGACAGCATGATCGTTGATCGGGCCATAAATTCTTGAAACACTCAATTATCGCTAGGCCTCGGCTGATCCTGATAATTTTTTGGGGCCTCGTTATTACTAAGACCTCATGAAGACGTCGATGATGTACCCCACCCGGGGTGAAGACAAAGAAAAACAGACAGACGCGGATGCGGAAGAAGAAGGAAAATCGGAATGGATGAATTGATCCATCCATCCAGAAAAAATAAAGTCCATATACATGCACTAGACAAAATAACAAGGGAACAAGAATTGTTGTCACAATTAAAAGCTCCGCCAGAAAACAAGGAAGTGTTGGAACAGTTTATAAAGCAAAATCAGGATGTGTTTGCGATTAATGATTTAGAGTTGGGAAAGACACGAACAGTTAAAATGGAAATAGACACGGGAGATCATCCACCAATAAGTTTAAAACCATATAGAACTCCATTAAGAAACAGAGAAATAATGGAAAAGGCAATAGAAGAGATGCTGAAAGCAGGAATAATAAAAAGGTCGAAGTCAGAATGGTCATCTCCGGTTGTCATCGTGGCCAAGCCTGATGGTTCGAGTCGTTTCTGTTGCGACTACAGGGCGTTGAACAAAATCACCAAGAATGTAGCATACCCACTGCCGGTAATTGATGATATTTTGGGGCTACTTAATGGCTCTACATATTTCACAACGTTGGACGCAAGGTCAGGGTTTTGGTGTATTCCGATGTCAGAAGACGCGCAACGAAAAAGTGCCTTTTGTACCCACATGGGCTCGTACGAATTCTTACGAATGCCTTTTGGTGTCAAGACGGCGCCCTCTCACTATATGCTCTTAATAAATGAAGTTCTAGAGGGTATGCAAAAGTTCGCTCTTGCTTATATTGATGATATATTGATCTATACAAAGGGAGATGTGGAGGATCATTTGAAACATATTAGACTAGTGTTTGACAGGTTAAGAAAGCATGATGTGAAGTTGAAGCTTAGTAAGTGCCAATTTTTAAAAACTGAAACAAAATATTTGGGGTATATTATAAATAGAGAGGGTATTAAACCAGACCAGGACAAAATAAAGATTATTAAAGAGTTACCTGCTCCAACAAACGTTAAGGAAGTACGTGCTTTTATAGGAACATGTGCGTATTATAGGCGGTTTATTCCAGCATTCTCAAGGATAGCTGAACCAATTACAAATTTAACAGCCAAGTACGCCAGGTTTAAGTGGGATTATGAGTGTCAAAAAGCCTTCGACTACTTAAAAAACAGCTTAACACTGGTACCACTGTTGACGCATCCAGACTTAAACAAACAGTTGATACTATACACAGATGCTTCGGACAATGCAGTAGGAGCATGTTTGGTACAACCATATGAAGGAAAAGAATCTGGAATACCAGGGGTTAAAAATGAAAGGCCTATCTACTTCCTGTCTCATAAACTTAGTAAATCACACAAAAAATGGACTACTATCGAGAAGGAAGCTTACGCGATTCATTACGCTTTACAGAAACTAAATTACTACTTACATAACGCAAATTTTGTCATTAGAACTGACCACATGCCTTTAAAGTCTTTTCTAGAAGCTCCAGTGCAGAACAGGAAAATACAGACATGGGCATTGAATCTACAGGGGTACAACGCGAAAATTGAGTTCATACCAGGTAGGATAAACACATGCGCTGATTTATTGTCTAGAATTCCATATCCACAGTCATCAGAAGATACAGAAGAGGAGGCAGCCGAACCAGAGATAGACGACCGGAATTGGCAAGTAAATATTCTAGATTCTGCTATAATAAATGGGGAAGAATTTGATAGTCTACCATCGGATCAAGAGTCGGAACATAGGGAAGAAGACCTACAGTTAGCACAATTCAATATGGAAGAGGAGCAGGATTTGGACCCAAGAATCATACAAATAAAGGAGAAATTACGAGAAACAGAAGATAACAAATATAAAAGGAATTATTTGCTCTTACAAGAGGATGGACAGTTATATTATATGTGTGAAAAGAACGAACAACTAAGGAAATATATTCCAAGGCATTTAGAAAATGAACTTTTAAAAGCATATCACGATGAAAATGGACATCTCGGTAGAGACAAACTAGTGAAAGCACTTACAAGTAAATATTATTGGCCAAACTTATTTAAAACTGCATGTAAATATGTAGATACGTGTGAAAAGTGCAGATTAAGGAACATGAAAACAATAAAGTCTCCATTACAGGACACAGATATTCCTCACTTCCCAATGCAAAAGATTAGTTTAGACATATCGGGTCCACACCCCAGAACATTGTCAGGAAATGTATATTTAATTCATATAGTAGACATCTACAGTCTTTGGCCAGAGGTTTATGCAATTCCAGATAAGAGCGCGGATACTGTCATTAATATTTTTTTACAGGAGTTCGTACCAAGGTTTAGTTGCCCACAAAGTATACTTACAGATAATGGTAGAGAATTTGTAAATAAAAAATTCGAAAAGTTATTAAAAGATTTAAACATAAGACATATAAAGACCTCATTTTATAGACCTTCGTCAAATGCGAAAAACGAGCGTCAACATCGGACGTTATACAATATTGTGGCAAAAATTATTGATGAACATGAAAAAGATTGGGATCTATTTTTGGGACCTGCTCTTAGCGCTATTCGTACAAATCAAAATGAGAGCACGGGTTTTTCGCCATTTTATTTAATACACGGGAGAGAACCAATATTACCTATAGATAATTTATTGAAACCTAGACGGAAATATATGGGCGAAGATTTTCAAGAGACCATAATACAAGAAATGCATAAAGCACATATGAGGTTAAGGAATAATATAATTAAAGCTAGGGAAAGACAGAAAAAGTACAAAAATGTAAATACAAAATTACAGGAGTTTAAGGTAGGTGATAGAGTTTATTACAAAAAGCATAGGAGAAACTCTAAGTTTGATGCTCGTTGGATTCCAGGTTATTACGTTTTGGAAAAACTTGGAAATGTATCGTATATTATAAAGAACCAGGTCACAGCACATATAGCAAGGGCACACGTTGAACACTTAAGAAGAGATGAAGATGAGATAGAAAATAATAATTATAATAATAATTATTATTCGGATGTGAAATTTTTGGATGAACAGGTTGTTAGAGGGGCCACAGTAACCCCAGATCTTAGAAAAACCACAGTAACCCCAGATCTTAGAAAAACCACAGTAACCCCAGATCTTAGAAAAACCACAATAACCCCAGATCTTAGAAAAGAACCAGAACAAAATCAATTGCTAACAAATCCAAGTTACGAAGAACAAGAACAGACAATTCCGAAAAGAATGGAAGAAGAAGGGCCAAATGAAACTCGTTATGATAGTATGGAAGAAGACACAGGTGCTCCATTTAAAAATACTAGGCAAGCAACGAAAAGAAGAATGGACAGTCAAAGAGATAAAGAAGTGAAAAGACAGAGGAGAATTAGGGATTGTTCAACAAGCGGAGACGATATACCTATACTGGAAAGATCCTTAAGAAAGAGTGATCGACAAATTAGGTGGGATGTTGAACGGAAGAGATTAGCGGCAGCTAAAGAGAGACATACAGACGAAGAAGAAGAAATGGATGAAAAGTCAGAGTCAAGTAGTAGTATGGAGGAGACCAGTAGGTTGTACGAAGAAGAAGATGTTGATATAGAGTTAGCACTTATTCAGAGAAACTTGGAGTTGTTGAGGAAGTGGAAACGTAAGAGATAGATAAATTGAAAGTACTGCAGATAGCAAGTTATAAGTTTCAAGGTTTAAAATTGTAAGTGATGTTTGAAGAAGTATACGAAACGGTGGAAAAAGTGGTCTTGAGATATTAGTACAATGGATGAATATATTTTTTTATTGATGTTAGAAATGCCGTGTTTAAAGATAGGGGTTAAAAAGTTTTAGTAATAATAGACAGGACAGATCACGAGTACGTTGATAAGTAGAGGATGGCTACTACATTGAGTTAATGTTGGATATAGGTTGCAGTGCTTACTTAAGAGCTTATTCAGGATGTTATGTGCTGTTAAGAGATAATAAATAGATAATTGTGGATTACTGATTTGTTTATGTAGATAGAACAGATATGTTCATAATTGATCTGTAGTTAACAGATATACAGATGGAATGTTTAGTCTTCTCGGTCATATGAATACTGGATATGCGTTATTTTACTTAGTATGAGAGCCTAATGCTGGTGGGCCAATGTACGTAGAAATTTTAAGAGAGTTATAATTGTTTTGAGTCATGAGTCATATATGATATGATGGCTATTGTTTGATTGTTTTAGGGAGCCTAAGTTATAATGCCTCATTTTGTTTTCTTGGTTTGATCTTGAAAATTGATTGTTAATGTTTGATTAATTGATTTAGAATAGGGTGATTGTGTTCCTAGCATTTGAGTTGATAAAAACTATTGGTCCGTAAAAGTGTCCAATAGTGATAGGTAGAATAGAATATTTTATTCTGATTTGATAACATGCATGTTATGTCATTTTAAAAGTGTGTTTTTTTTTCTTCTTATGGATTAATTTGGAGGATGTGTTCATTTTATTTCGATTACATAAAGGGTTTGGTTTGGTATATTGAGTTACACGGTTATAAAGTTAGTTAAGTAAGTTTAAGTTTCAAATGAATGAGGTTTTGCTAAAGGTTTTTCGTTCAGAAAAGAGTTGATAAAAACTAATTTGTCCATTGATATAAGGTAGGGGGAAACTTAAGAGTAAATAGTTAAGCTCATCAACTAGTGGGAAACTATGGTGGGTGAACGTGTGTGCACGAATGGATAGACGTATCCAGGCCTTGCACACACGTCACTGTATTTATAAAATAGCAGGATGGGATGTACGGGGGCAAGATATAGGTGCTGTGAAATACCAGCTTTAATTATATTAAAGGTGTTCATGAAATATGAACATGGGCTCTTGGTAAAAGGTGAGATAAAGAAAGAGGAACAGAATTGTGGTTGGCAATGTCAATGTGAAATATAGAAGGTTTATGAAAACTTATGCCAAATTGTTTTATAACGAACAATGATATATTTCTTAAGGTGTTTTAAAAAAAAAAAAAAATTGTTTTACAAAATTTTTTTTTATTGGCAAGGGAGGTAAAAGGGTGAGTGTCTTAAATGTGCAATTACTGTATGTCCATGTGGTCATGTCGTATATTCATTCTTTATGCTACTTATTTGGTGCGCACCACTTCTTTACTTTGTCTAACTACATTGTTTTTGTACGTCCTGGGGTTTGAAAGAATGAGAAATTGTATAAGGTAAAAGATTTCGATAAAGAATTTATGAGCTGTTCTTATGATATGTATATTTGATACAGGAAACAAGACAGAACCAGAAATGAAGAATTATGTAGTAGATAACTATATAATGTTCGGGATGTAGAAAGGAAAGAAAAACTGTTTGGATTAACAGGGTTATCATACGGGGTATTATATAAATAAAAGTCGAAGAAGAAGTATATGGAGGGAGGTTTTATTGGCAGACCATATCACTGGGAGAAGAAGTAAAAGAGATATTATTTACTCAACCTTGATTTTTAGGGAAGATTAGAATAAAAAGAGGGAATAGAGTATGGGGATTGGGAGTAAAGATTTTTCCTTTAAAAGGAAAATTCTTTAATTAACATGGGGAGGTGTAACAGTATTGGGTAGTATTAGGATCTAGTGGGAAACACAGATACAGCACGATTGAGCATTTAGACTGAAAGGGGGGGGGGAGATGCTCAATCGTGACGTATTGGGTTGGTATGGGCAGTTGAGACCCGGGCATAGTAGAGAATGGAGGTGTACATCGAAGCTTTGTCAAGTTAAGCCAATAAACGTTTTATCAACAACCAAACTACATGCCTTCGTCTTCTTACACACTGTTATAGTAGCACACACACACACACACACACACACACACACACACACACACACACACACACACACACACACACACACAAACACACACATACACACATTTAAAAAAAAAAAAAACACACACACACACCTTTCCCTCCGCCAGATGCGTCTGGCTGTCAACACAATTCCAATGTTCCAGAAATACTTACTTATTTTTGCCAGTCATTCCATTTTATGGGTATGTAACAAGGATTTCTATGATTGACAGTGATAGGTAAGTGAACTACAAGTGTGAATAGAGGCAATAAAAAAGCAAACATAGCATAAAAATATTATCCCCAGCTCAGAAGAATTCCCCGGTAAAGGTGTTAATCGAGCTGGTCGCTAGCTACAGTTGAAGCTCCCTGATTTGCAAGCAAATGAACTTGTTTAAAAGAGAAGCACAGAGAAGGAAAACTTGTTGAATTTTACGGCAGCTTAGCTGGTGTTGAGTTTCCGAAACTGAAGCAATCTGCCGCTGGTATGGCATCAGTGTTGGTCTCCCTGGTCTAGGGATTACATGAATTTCTCCGTAATCCCGTATACTCTCGTAAGTAACGTGATGTGAGCGAGAATTGGTAGCGGTTCTCTCCGCGTCGGTAACTTACGGGATATGTGAGCCGGTTGCTCAGAAAGCAATGGCAAACTAATGAGCGTAATCTTGCCAAGAAATCAACAATCAGCTGAAAGATGCTGATGTTGACAGCGATGTCCTGTAAAGCATTTGAAAAAAAAAAGGTATCAATGTTTGGAACAACTTATGTCTGTGAGCAAACATTTTCAAAAATGAAATATGTGAAATCAATACATCGAACGAGATTAACTGATGAACATTTGAAAGCAGTTCTCTAGATTGTATGCTGCAATTCCAAACCAAACATGGATGAAATCTTGAAAGCCAAATATCAGTTTCACAAATCTCATTAACCATTTTTGTTGCTTAGTTTGTGAGATTCGGATACGTGCACATTAGGTCTGATGTAACTATCTTTGTTGCTAACGTTGCCTTCTTTGATAACCTTTTGTAGTAAATAAATATGTTGGTTGTCTTTGTTTTTTTTTGGTTGTTGTTGTGTGCATTGCACGCCATTCACCCATGATTAACTTAGTTATTCGTCTTTTTTCCCCAGAGCATTCATTCTGACTTGCAAGTGCTGTTAACGTTAGTTGCATACCCTTTACAGGTCGTTTGCAGTCAACACCAACATTGTTTGGCGTTGTTGATGTCTTGGCAAGTTTATATTCGGTAGTTTGCCATTGCTTTCTAAACGATTCGCACACATACCATAGCGTAAAAAAACTAGCGCAACGCGGTCTGCTGCCAAATCGCACGCATCTGTGTTTTGAACGCGGGTATACGGGATTACGAAAAGCGTCCCGTAAAACTTTCGCCACCGAGGGCGGTGCAAGTATTGTACAGAATGAGTATGCTGCCCGCGCTCGTCATTTTTTTAGTTATCCGGCCCGCCGACAAAAACGTTTGGTGACCCCTGGTCTAGGTGAATGATCCTCACAGTAGGTATCTTTAATGGTACCAGATAGATTTCTAACTTAGCCTGTGATGTCCCCATCGTTCTGATCTTCAGTGCTAAATCTGCGCAGGAAAGCTTCCCCTTTCTCTTTGCCCATTGTCAAACGCGAACGGCTATCTCTGTATATTGTACCCACTGTGGCAGGACGATCTTTCCTTTCCATCTGTTTATGCAATTTGCAGAAATTTCCCTGTGTTTTATCTCCTCTAATCTCATTCATAAAGTGTTCCTGTTTCGCTCTTACGGGCTCTGTTGCACAGCGCTTGAAAATCCTCCACCTTGGCTTTCTTTTCTTGCGAAGCTTGCTCCATTTCCTCTTGTGAGCTTTGGGGTGTCCGCCGCACTTTCTGTAATTGTTTAACTGCTGCTCTCTTGGATTTCCATGCACGTTCTACCTCAGAGGTCCACCAAGGAGGCTGCACATAAGTAGGTTTGCTAGTGACACAGCATGCCCTCTATCTGAGACGACCCATAAGGGTGTATTCCTTCTCATATTTAAAGGGCTGAGGTGCTCTAACAGCGTTGGTCTTGTTGGACTTAGAAATCAATAGTGAACAGGGTAGATGGTCACCCCGATGATCACACAGGATAGTCCATTTAACATTCAATACTGCCGACTGGGTGACAAATGCCAGGTCAATAGTCGTGTCCACATTACCAGGTCTCATCCCCTTTCTAGTTGGCCTCCCATCGTTTATGCAGACTACTTCTGAATCCACCATGGCTTCTGCAAGCGCATTTCCCTGTCTGTTTTCCCCGGTATTGTCCCACTCTCTGTTTCGTACATTGAGCAGCCTACTGCCTGGGATGTCCTCCAGCTCCATAAGCTAGTCCCGTCGTTCCTTTGTAATAAAAGAATCAACCACGGCATATACATTTATTAAGTTTCAGCTCAGACCCATAAAGGTCTTGTGGTGCTCACTGAACAATAGGATTCTTAAAGCTCTCCCAAGCCTTTCGATATATGGTAGAAATATGATTAGAGAAAGCAGACTGCAGTACCTGGGAATCGCTTTTGATAGAAGCCTGTCCTTTAGGGATCAACTCAACTCACTTCCTTCATAATTTCCAGATAATTCTAAATAATGTTGGTAACTTATTTTAATTAGGCTGGATCGGCCCCAGAATTGTCCTGGTCGATAACCCTGCTGTTGGATCGCTGTCTTGATAGGCAAGCGTACTAACAACGATGTGATTTATTCAAAGGGCGGCAACCTTCTCTTTATAGATGTTTGGTTCTATAGAGCCTAAATATTTCACTTTCAAAGAATTATTTTATAGTTATAAATACTTTGATTTCTTAAAATCTGCAATCAGAATCTAGATAAAACTCTTTGAATATAAGTAGAACTTATAGAATGTTGCACATCTGCTTGTAACGTATTGTACAAATATAAACTAGCTTACATTACGTTCCCTGTAGTTTGAAATTGTAATGTTTACATTTATGAAGGCGGATCTTCAATCTCTTGGTTAAACTTTCTCTTGAAGGGGAATTGGTATGGCCGATAGAGGCCGCCAAACCCTATAATGTTCTGAATATATTGTATGAGTGCGGATGTCCAAGAAAGAAGGCATGACACAAACTTTGCACTAAACAGATTATGTATTTTTTTTCTCTATCTGCGTGGATGGATGGGTGGGTGGGTGGGTGGATGGACAGTTGAGTGGATAGATGGATGGATGGATGGATGGACAGGAATGTAAGTAGGAATGTAGGTAGGTACATACGTAGACAGGTAGGTAAGCAGTTAAATATTCAGACAACTAGGTACGTATGCATGTAGGTATGAACACCTTAGGACAGACAAGCAAATAGTCGATTGGTAGGTATTACCAGTGAGTTGACATGAACACCATAGGACAGACAAGCAAATAAGTCGATTGGTAGTTATTACCAGTGAGTTGAAATGAACACCTTAAAAGTGTGATAGACATGACAATAACCATGCCATTGTCTTGTAACCTGTCAATATTGTTGTTAAGGATGTCAGGGGCGAACACTGTGACATAGCGACAGTTTAAAGATGGTCGCCCATCTTGTGACATTCACCGAAAGGGGAACAGCATTTTGTTATCCGTGTTTTGGTTAGCTTTGGGGTGAAACTATTTATCGGCGCAATTGAAACAACCATAAGTCAGCGTTAAATATGGTGGATAAGATAGGCTAATAGTTGAAAACAATGAAAAATACAGGCATAAAAACACCAAAAAAAAAATCTTTGACAGTGATGTTTTGTAAATAGTATATGCGAAAAAAAAAATGTGGATAACCGATTAAATCAAGAGCACAATGGGCCAAGAAAAGAAATCAAAGAACACTTCAGAATATATATTAATATAATGAGAATTCGACGCCAAAGAAGCTTGAGTAGTAGGTAATGTCGGAAACGTTTCCATTTACTGGAGATGCTCCAGAAATTTAACGGCATTTTTGTTACTATATAAAGAGTCTAGTTCTAGCGGCTTGACGTCACAAAAGCGGACCTCATTTTTCAAATTTCACTTAACTAATTTCCGGTTTTGGGTGTTTAAAAAGTTAAACTTAATGAACTCAAAGGTAAATTATATACAAAATAATTTGTATTCATGTCCATCTCTATTGTGTGTGTGTTTGTGTACGGTGTAGACCGACGTCGGGTGGGGGGTGCAGGGGAATGGACCCTTAATCCGACTATAAACATTTGCCGACATTGGACCACCAGATCCACAGCTACTGTTAGGAGGTGTGAGGCTTGATGATTATCGTGGGCCCTGAACAGACCAAGCGCAATACTGAAAGGCAATACAACACTTTGATCTTAGCCAAAAGGCCGAAAACGGTTTGAGCAAATCGGCCATAATTCCTTTGTTACAACCTCATAGAATAAATTTAGATGCCATCGTTGTTTAACATATATCTCGAGGATGTAAAATAGCATAAAGAAATAAGATTATTAACATAGAAAAAGTGTCTTATTTCCTGTATATTTCTAACATCAATTAGTAATGTTATATATATATATATATATAGATATATATATATATATATTATATATATATATATATGGTATATATATGCTTGCTTGTGTTCGTTGCGTTGAGTTCCAATGCGAAGTCCTGTATGTCGGATGAAGGCATTCTGTTGTCCAACATCAGTGTGATGTCATACAGGACCTGAGGTTTGCGTGAGTATCCGTTGTCCCATGTTTTGGCTTATTGGTGTGCAGACTGGTGGTTCCTCGCCGTGCAGGCAGACACTCTATGACTTCGGAGGAATCAACGATCCCTACTGACTTAGTCAGAACCCTGAAGGGACAATTTGCCCAGGATGCTCGACGAGGACGTGTCAATAGATCTTGGCCAGTATAGAACCCGGCCCTGGTGCCTTGGAAACACCTCTGCGTCCCCCCCCCCCCCGCAGAACACACACACACACACACACACACACAATATGCAAACAAACTAGTATGTTGATAGTATTTGGTTCAAGTGACGTGCACGTCTTATTAACAATATAACCAGCAGAGCTGAACAATCGTTCACATGGAACTGAGGTAGCCGGTATGCACAGAACGGTCTTGGAAAGGAATGCCAATTTTATATATCGATGTTCATTAAGTTTCCGCCATTGTAGTGGGTCAACCGATTCACCAACTTTCTTCTCCATTTCAAACTCCATTAGCTTAATACTCTCTTCACTTGGTTCACATATAATTTCATTGTCGATGTCAGTATCATTTGTTGCAGCAGTCTCCATCTGCTCAACATGAACATCAACTGCTATTTGTTGTTCAATGCGTGACCATGTTCGTTCTTTGCATCTTTTAACAAACACTTCAGGTATTTGTAGCGTGAATCAAGTGCTGTTTGCAATCTGTAGTATTTCAATTCTTGTCATATTAGCTACACGTTCACTGAAGTCATAAAAATATGCTGCCTTAAATTTAGCTATGTAGCCCGGATTATCATCGTGTACAGTCATATGCTTTGTCAACGATGATAGCAGTGGCAACACACAGCTACATGAAACATAATCTTGCCCGCTAAGCAGGACAGTGGTCTGGCAGAATAAGTTCAAAACTTTGACATATTTCGAAATCTTCTCCCATTCTGAATCTGACAATTTTGGACCTTTGTATTGTTTCTTTTCATCTGACATGTAGACAGTTAATGCTTCTCTGACCTTTAGAAGACTCTGTAGCATAACAAACATACTATTGTATCTTGTTGGTACATCTTGCTGCAGATTACACAATGGTGACTCAGCACAATTTTGCAACTCGGTTGTGTTTGCAGCACTATGTTTAAAATGTCTGACAATTTTCGGCATTGTATAAGTGATGGGAGAAAAAGTTTCCGATCAATAGTTTCAAAAAAATTTAGTCGTTAAAATTTTTTTTTAACGATTTATCGATTAATTAATCGTTAACTTCCCGCAGCCTATATATATATATATATATATATATATATATATATATATATATATATATATATATATATATATATATATATATATAATATATATATATATATATATATATATATATATATGTGTGTGTGTGTGTGTGTGTGTGTGTGTGTGTGTTATCTTACTTAGTGACTGTAAAATAATGATAAAAATATAAGAGAATAATAATAATGCGAATTATTTCCCATGTCCGGCTTTTTTCCAAAAGTAAGTCAAGGGATGTAACTTCATGAATAACAAATCGACAACATTATTGCGATTTCCTCAAATCTCCACTGCAGCGTCAACAGTGCATCTGAAGGATAAAATAGTCGCTCTTCTCTTTTTTCTATATCTGTTAGGGTGGCCATCGAGTAACACCAGTCGCTGTATGAGCCACTATCCTTTATTTAAAGGCAGGGCTTCCCAGACTGACGTCGGTGATCACAGCTCTCCTATCTGACAGACTTTGTGGGACACTGTGATAAATTGGTTATAGTTGTGTAGACTACAGTCGAAACTATTTTATGTTGTATAAATGTCGTGATGTTCTTTGGTGTTACTCGATTACCACCCTAACGGATATAGAAAAGAGAGAGAAGAGTGACAATTTTATTCTTCGGATGCACTGCTGACGCTGTAGTGGAATCATTCCCATTCATGGTGATCCTCATGAGTTAGATCAGTTGGTTGACAACAGACAAGACGCCTTTTTCTGTTGTATCCCTCTTAACCTTGTGTCTCGTATGTGCTCTTACACATGTGACCGGATGTAGATCCATCTTTGATCACATGTGACCATTATCCGCGTGTCTTGGATGTATCGTTATGCATGTGACCGGATGCACCGCCATCTTTGACCGGATGTAGCCAGTGAGCACGTGTGCTGGCTGAAACACCTTACACATATGACCGGAAGCACTGCCATCTTTGACCGCATGTAACCATTACCCAAGTATACCGGATATATCCTTATGAATGTGACCGGAAGCAGAGAGTCCGGTTGTAACCATTAACCACATGTCTATATGTATCCCATAGACAACTGACTATGTGACTGGCTGTACACCGTCACACTGCCAAAGGACGAGTCTTGTATCTCTAACACAACGCCATTGGTACGATTTTAGTGTTTACGTTCCAGCCAATGTAGATAGTGATAACCATGTTATAATATAAAATAGTTCACTTTTCATTAGATGTATAATGGAACACCGAAGTTTTTCTGACGAACGGATTCTCAAATATGGGTCGAAGTTGTCGATGACCTCCTATCCCGTGCCGCCATCTTTACTTTTTCACTTTACACAGTATAAATACCATTTTAACTATTACTTTTAATGATTCAAGTTTATCTTGTTAACTCCAAAAAACAAGAAGCAGTTACGTATCCTACTGCATGAGATTTGAAAATTCAGCTTCTTAAGGCGCTTTGCGATGTCACATATGCGATATAAGAAAGTATTTAAGGTTCAGGGGCGTTTCCGAAATGGGGGTCCATTCATACATATGTGATATTTATATCTGTGTTCGCCAGGAATGAGGCGCTGGAATCTCTTGCCCCCGGGTAGATTGGGCCCGTTAGCTAATAAAGCGGCCAATCTAGGAGATGGAAAACTCCGATTATAAACCCCTAAGTTTAAGGTGGACCGACGTGCCGAGGACTGAATGGCCACGGGTGAGTTGGTCGTGAACGTGGAACGTCTGGTATGCGGGCGGGGCGGCGCCAGGCGTATGGACTCCTGAGGGACATCCCCTGCCCCTTCCCTAGTAAGCAGGCAATGCTAGGGTGACCGTTTATTTCCTGCAATATCCAAACTTTGCATATGGATTTATTTAAACACGGGAATCGTCGCCGGAGCTACGGAGCACGTGCTCTGCGCTTGACACATCTTTCAGCGGCTAGCGAAGAGAGGGTGAGGAAGAGAAGGCGAGGAAATGGTGTGAGAAGAAGGCATAGAAATAGGAGGGCAGGCGCCAGGAGAACAAGACGAAAAGTGGAGAGACTAGGTTTCAACCACGTAAGAGTGGGATACTGGAACTGTCGTAGTGCCAAGCAGAGAGGTCCTGTATTGGAGAAACTATTATGTGATTTTGATGTCCTCATGCTCCAGGAGTTAAATACAGATAAATACCATTGCCCTGGGTACGTCAGTTATATAAACCCCACTGGGCAGAAGAGACATGGGCAAGGTCTGCTGGTGAAGAGAGGAGTAAAGCATGTGGCACTTGACTTGAGCCAGTGGAATCACAGTGCAAGGGAGGTCCAGGGTATACAAATGGAGATTGGTGGCTTAAGTTGGAACATCATAAATGTATATGCCACAGTGGACTGTTTTGTCAGAAAGGAACAATGGGACTGGCTTAAGGAATTAGAGGACTTACCAGGTGATAGGCTACTCATATGTGGAGACTTCAATGCGAGAAACAGAGATTGGGACAGTAGTGGAGAAAATCGACAAGGAATTGCACTTGCGGATGCCATGGTGGACTCCGAGGTGGTCTGCATAAATGATGGTAGGCCGACTAGAATGGCAATGAGGCCTGGCGATGCAGATACTGCTATTGATTTGGCACTTGTCTCCCAGTCATCAGTCCTTGATGTAAAGTGGACTGTTTTGAATGACCATGGGAGTGATCACATGCCATGCTCAGTCCTGATCTCTAAGTCCAGGAAAGTTAAGGCCGGGAGAGCGCGCAAGACCTTTCGGTATGAGCGGAGCGACAGCCTTCTTGGACGCCTCAGACATGGGGCATGCAACAGGACTGTTAAAACTCCTTTTTTGCAGCCCCCATGGTGGACCCCAGAAGTAGACAATGCGTGGAAAGCAAAGAGAGCTGCAGTGAAGCAGCTAAGGAAATTGCGACAGACACCCCTAAGCTCACGAGAGGAAGTGGACATGGCGGAAAATGACAAGAAAGACAAGGTGGAGGCTTTCAAGCGATGTGCTGCAGAGGCCAAGAAAGTAAAATGGGAGTGTTTTATGAAGGAGATTGGAGGTGATAAAACACTGCATAAATTCTGGAAACTGTACAGACAAATGCAAAGAAAAGATCGGCCTATGACAGTGGGAACAATTTATAAAGAGGATGGGGTACGCTTGACAACAGACAAGGAGAAAGGGGAGGCGTTTCTCCAGAGATTTTTAGAGCAGACCAATCATAGTGATGCGGATACCAGGGATGCAGTTAGAGTGGAATTATCTGGCACAATAGAGAATATGCCTTACGAAGACATCGTACTGTTTGAAGATGTTAAACATATTTTGCAGAAGGCAAAAGACACGGCACCAGGGCCTGACAGTGTTAGGTATGGCCACATGAAGGCTTTGAGCGATGTGGACCTGAAGGAGATGGCTGGCTGCTTTAATCAGAGCATTAGGACAGCGTCAGTACCGCAGGATTGGCTGCATAGCTATCTCATCCCTCTCCCAAAACCATACAAGGATCATTCAAAGCTTGCAGGCTTTAGGATCATCACACTTCAAAATACATTTGGGAAGGTTTTAGAGAAGATAGTCGCTGTTAAGCTGCAGGATTTTTTGGAAAGGGGGAAGCTTCTTCCAAGAGGCCTGGGGAGCTACAGGCCAGGAAAAGATACCTGGTCAAATGCAGCCACCTTTGCCTTTGACGTTTATGAGGGGTTCCAGAGTAGACAGGAAACGATGGCGGCAGCGCTTGATCTCGAAGATGCGTACAATAGAGTTCGCTATGATATTTTGATGACCGCACTTATGGAGAAGGGGGTCAATCCCTGGTTGGTGAACTGGATAGCAGCCGTCCTGCATTCTCGTCAAGTTGCTCTCCGTCTAGGCGCATGGACCTCAGAGCCACATATTTTAACCCCGGGACTGCCACAGGGATCTGCTATCTCACCGGTGCTCTTTAATGTGTATACGAGCAAGATTGCATACCTAGAAGCACCAGGGGTTGGAAGGATTCTAACATTTGCAGATGATATTCTTGCATACAGGCAGGGGAGAAATAGGGATCAAACAGCCCAGGAGCTACAGGTGACAGTGGACAAAGTGATTGACTGGTGCACTGAAATGAGTGCTGTCATCAACCCGGAAAAGGCGGCGGTGTTGTGGTGCTCTCTGGACAATAGGATTGTGAGAGATGATACCCCAAGCCTCACGATAGATGGTAAAAGTGTCAACAGAGAGAACAAACTGAAGTATCTGGGAATCACATTTGACAGGAGTCTGTCCTTCAAGGACCATGTGGAGACGGTTGTGACAAGATCGCAAAAGGGACTCAATGCACTTAAAACTATGGCTGCAATGGACATAGAGCAGAGAATGCTCTTCACACTATACCAGCACTTGATCCTCTCAGTGATTGATTATGGACTAGGAATGCTTACTGTCTCAAAGAGTCAGCTGGTGAAATTAGAGCGCATACAGAATGAAGCGATGCGGGTCATTCTGGGATGCACTAGAGACACTCCAGTAGTGTGTATGCGTTACATCCTTGGTCTTCCTACTGTTGCTAGTAGGCACAAGGTGATGCAAGCGAAGGCATACCTCAGAGTAGCTGCAGACACAGATCACCCGTTGCATGAGGCGCTGGACGTAGTTAAGGGTCAGAGACTGATAAGAGGGAAATCATGGATGGCTCAGGCGGAGGATACGATCAGACAGGTGTGCCCCTTGGAGAACATCAGGCGAGGAGAGGAGTGGGTCAGAGTGCCAGCCGTGCAGTCAGACTTGTGCAGAGTTGTAATAACATTGAACCGGGAGTGCAGGGAGTGGCCAGCAGGGGCCACGGAAGTGGAAATTCAGCAACTAATTCATGAAAATTCTCGCCCGGGTGATGTGATTATCTACACGGATGGGTCAGTGTTGAGAGGTAGGAGAAGTGCCTGGGGGTTCTTGGCAAAAACTAATGGTCGGCGTTTGGTGCAGGAGAGCCTGGCGTATGATAACACTACATCTAGCTTAAGAATGGAGGTGGAGGCGGTCAGTGCAGCTTTCCGCTGGATAGAAAACACGATACATACACACATTGTGATTGTAACTGACTCAGAAAGCATGCTGAGAAGGGTGAGAACAGGTAGGCTTCGTGCAGAGTGGCTTGCTTCGCTTCGGAGGTCACGGGTAGTAAGCATCACCTGGATCTTTTCTCCTGGGCATGCCGGTGTGCTGGGGAATGAACAGGCGGACAGATTGGCTGGCTCGGCAAAATTTGGTGGAGTATTGATGCAGGACAAGGCAGACGTGGTTGCGGCCTTGTGGGAGCACGTGTACACCTCGGAGGAGCAGATGGAGCACCATGGTCTGGTAAGAATGAGACAACGTGGTGTGACGAGGGGTTCTGGCCGACGCTCGGCGCTCGGAGGAAAGGCGAGACGGACATATAATCAGATTGCTACTGGAACTATTAGTGTTGGAACTCTTCGCTGGCTGCTGAGGATGGAGACGGAGCGCTTATGGGAATGTCCCGAATGCTGTGATGTCGGTTCCTAGATCAATCAATCAATCAATCATTTATGTCAATCTCTCCGAAGTTTTAAAATTTCTTGCTCTAGAAAGATAGGAGGTGGGGAAAGTAATTGGGGGAGTGAAGTGGAATTTTATTTTCCTGCAGTATAATTTGTACCGATTTCTGTAAAATAAATCTCATATGTAACTATCAGCTGCATAATTTTTAACGCTTTTGCGAGATTTCTGCAAAATAAAGCCGATTTGTCATAATCCACGCATACCCACAGGTTTTGCCTTTTGAGATTTAACATTTATGATACGGTTTGTAGTTACGTGTGTACACTTGCTCAACTTTCCCCCTGTTTACATAGTTGGCGACCATGCAAAGTACCTTAGAATATATTTCTACAACTTCAGAAATGTGCTCAATCGGTTCAGTAACATTTAAAACCTCTATATTTCATATCCCACGACCGTGCGTTAATTCTAACGCGATTCGATTAACGAGTGCATTAAAGATTACAAAGTCATGCTGCTGCTCTTTCTGCACGTTTGAGCACAACAGTTAACCAAGTCTGCAACAAGATCTCTAAGCCGTTATCCCTGCGACCGCCAAGGCCTAACCCGTACACACACACACACACACACACACACACACACACACACACACACACACACACACACACACACACACACACACACACACACACACACACACACAATAGACATAGACCGGAATAACAATCATGTTGTATATAATTTAACTTTTATTTCATAAAGTTTATCTTTT
This sequence comes from Cepaea nemoralis, assembly GCA_014155875.1. Taxonomy (NCBI): domain Eukaryota; kingdom Metazoa; phylum Mollusca; class Gastropoda; order Stylommatophora; family Helicidae; genus Cepaea; species Cepaea nemoralis. The sequence continues at coordinate 357,364 of JACEFZ010024214.1, read as the reverse complement.
TAAACACCCCAAACCGGAAGTAGTTAAGTACCAAAACCCCCGAAATTTGAAAAATGTGGTCCGCTTATGTGACGTCAAGCCGCTGGAGCTAGACTCTTTATATAGTAAAATATACCGTAAAATTTCTATAGGAGCTCCAGAAAAATGGGAACGATTCCGCCATTCCCTACTACTAGCGTGGCTTCATTTTTTTAAAAAATGTAAATAAATAGAGGATCTAGAAATGCTTACTTGCTTGTGTTCGTTGGCTTGAGCTCCAACGCAAAGCCCTGTATGTCGGATGAAGGCATCCCGTTGTCCAACATCAGTGTGATGTCATACAGGACCTGAGGTTTGCGTGAGTATCCGTTGTCCCATGTCTGGCCTATTGGTGCGCAGACTGGTGGTTCCTCGCCGTACAGGCAGACACTCTCCGACTTCGGAGGAATCTGCGATCCTATTGACTTCAGCCAGGACCCCGAAGGGACCTGTTGCCCAGGACGCTCGACGAGGACGCGTCAATAGGTCTTGGCCAGTATATAACCCGGCCCTGGTGCCTTGGAAACACCTCTGCGTCCCGGATCTAGAAATAAAACACAACTCAAACGGATTGCATGCAAATATAAAAATATTTAGAAAAAAAATATAACAGGAAATGGTTGTGTCAGAGAAAAATATGGAGAAATTATAACTGAAAATACCGATATAATAAAAAGATGGAAAGAATACACGGAACATGTATTCTTGTACAGTAGGGGCAATAAACCAACACTGTATACTAATACTCAAGATGGACCAAACATATTAAAAGCTGAATTTTAGAAGGCTTTTAAAAAGATGAAACAAAGAAAAGCTGCAGATTCTGCCAAGACAACAACGGAAATTATACAATTCTTAATTATATAACATATATATTACACACACACACACACACACACACACACACACACACACACACACACACACACACACACACACACACACAGAGAGAGAGAGAGAGAGAGAGAGAGACGCACGCGCGCGCGCGCATACATGGTGTTTGTAAAGTCTCACTATATTTTGTATGTAGAACCATTTTGAAAAAATGGTTCACATGACACCATCAAAAACTGTGCTCCACAGTACTTCGTGAAGCAAATGGCTGTTGTCTGCTGGAGTAATTTTTTGCATTCTTAACAGAATGGTTTTATTAACGGAAGAAAGAATGTTTATTTTGGCTGAACAAGTGTTTCGAAAGAACAAACATGTATCAATAACTACTAAGAAAGCACTAAATAACACAATCTTCCTACCAACTCTATGCTACCAATGCCAAACCTGGACAATGACAGAAAAAGTGCAAAGAAAAATCACAACAACAGAAATGAGATTCCTGAGAAGAATACTCAATGTATCAAGAAGAGATAAGATCAGAAATGAAGAAATCAGGACTTAAGTGAGGGTTATAGATGCGCTAGAATTTATTAGAAGGCAGCAAGTCAATTAGATTGGCCATGCAAGTAGATTACCAACTAACAGTATACCACAACAAGCAATGATGTACAGACTAGATGGAAGCAGAGGAAGAGGCCGACCACGTAAAGGATGGACGCAGGAATAACAGAGTCCATGGGAATATCGATATATGAAGCCCATAGCGGGCACTCTCCCGCTGTTTATACTTCACCTAGACACCGCAGAGTACAACGGAACATGATGAGATGAGATGAGATGAAATGTTTCGAAATTGCGGTCGCTACACACGGATGGTTTTTCACATATTTATAGCAAGATTTCCTGATAAACAACCTCTTCATCGCATTACGGTTAGAAATTTGTTGAATAAGTTTCTTGTTACGGGAAATGTGAAAGATGCTCCGCGATCTAGTAGGCTTGCTGTGTCTAAAGAAAAATGTCTAGATATCCAAGACAGAATCCTGAAAGTCAAAGCAAATGTCACAACCAGTGAACGTATCACTGAGCACGCGAACATAATTCTTAAACAACGATTACATTTTTATCCACACAGGATTTCTGATGTGCCTGAACTAAACGAGTGTGATAATGAATCCAGGGCCAACTACTCCATGTGGTTTCAAGCACTTTCAGCTAAAGAAGATGAGTCAATTCTTTATGTAACATTCTCCTCTGACGAGGCATGGTTTCATCTATCTGGGTATATTAATAACCAAAACAATCGTATTTGGAGCACTTTTAATCCCAGTGTATTTCACGAAGCGCCTCTATACGATGAGAAAATTGGGTATGGTGAGGAGATCAGTAAAAATGTTTCATTGGACCAATTTTCTTCAACAACACTTTGAATCCATATCGGTACCGTACTGACATTCTGAAACCTTTTATAGAACAGCTGAATGAACGAGATTTTGGGCAAGCGTGGTTCCAACAAGATGATGCAACTGCACATGCATCTATAGCAGGGGTCACCAAACTACGGCCTGCGGGCCGTATCCAACCCGTGACGTCATTTCATCCGGCCCGCAGACGGTACTCGAAAATGCTTGATATAACGTATGGAACTCGAGACGTTGTGATACAATTTAAATATCAATATTATGTTTAGAATAATAGATGATCTCCACACAAAATCAGTATTAACATCTAGAGAAATTAACAGCGCATTAAAAATGATAATTGTCAAATGCTACGTATATTCAACACTACTGTATGGCGCAGAAGCTTGGACATTAAACAAGCAACTAGAAAGTCGCATGGAGGCCCTGGATATGTGGATATAAAGACGAATATGTCGTATTTCGTGGAAACAAAAACAATCAAATGCAGAGGTTCTAGAAAAACCGGGAATGAAGAGAGAGTTGATGAAAGAAATAAAGAGGAGGCAAGTGAAATATTTCGGCCACGTTAAAAGACATGATACTCATATAAACCATACTGGAGGGAAAGGTTGAGGGCAAGCGAGCAAGAGGCAGACAACGATACAAGTGGGAAGATAACATCAAGAGATGGACGAACATCAGCCTGATATAATGTACAGTCAAGGCGAGAGACAGTGTTTGAGATCCATTGTAGCCAACCTTCATTGTGGAGACTGAACCTGATTGATTGATTTACACGTGCGGAGACTTCCTGGCTACCATGTGTCTTACATTTACAATTTTCAATTATAAATTATTGCATCTAGATGTTCTTGTTTATTGTAATATTTACTTATTTCGCACCATCCCAAGTCCTTCCCCGGCTCGTTGTAGCGCCGCCTACGCTCTGACATTACCATGGTTTCAAGAGTAGCACACACACACACACACACACACACACACACACACACACACACACACACACAAACACACACATACACACATTTAAAAAAAAAAAACACACACACACACCTTTCCCTCCGCCAGATGCGTCTGGCTGTCAACACAATTCCAATGTTCCAGAAATACTTACTTATTTTTGCCAGTCATCCATTTTATGGGTATGTAACAAGGATTTCTATGATTGACAGTGATAGGTAAGTGAACTACAAGTGTGAATAGAGGCAATAAAAAAGCAAACATAGCATAAAATATTATCCCCAGCTCAGAAGAATTCCCCGGTAAAGGTGTTAATCGAGCTGGTCGCTAGCTACAGTTGAAGCTCCCTGATTTGCAAGCAAATGACTTGTTAAAAGAGAAGCACAGAGAAGGAAAACTTGTTGAATTTTACGGCAGCTTAGCTGGTGTTGAGTTTCCGAAACTGAAGCAATCTGCCGCTGGTATGACATCAGTGTTGGTCTCCCTGGTCTAGGGATTACATGAATTTCTCCGTAATCCCGTATACTCTCGTAAGTAACGTGATGTGAGCGAGAATTGGTAGCGGTTCTCTCCGCGTCGGTAACTTACGGGATATGTGAGCCGGTTGCTCAGAAAGCAATGGCAAACTAATGAGCGTAATCTTGCCAAGAAATCAACAATCAGCTGAAAGATGCTGATGTTGACAGCGATGTCCTGTAAAGCATTTGAAAAAAAAAAAGGTATCAATGTTTGGAACAACTTATGTCTGTGAGCAAACATTTTCAAAAATGAAATATGTGAAATCAATACATCGAACGAGATTAACTGATGAACATTTGAAAGCAGTTCTCTAGATTGTATGCTGCAATTCCAAACCAAACATGGATGAAATCTTGAAAGCCAAATATCAGTTTCACAAATCTCATTAACCATTTTTGTTGCTTAGTTTGTGAGATTCGGATACGTGCACATTAGGTCTGATGTAACTATCTTTGTTGCTAACGTTGCCTTCTTTGATAACCTTTTGTAGTAAATAAATATGTTGGTTGTCTTTGTTTTTTTTGGTTGTTGTTGTGTGCATTGCACGCCATTCACCCATGATTAACTTAGTTATTCGTCTTTTTTCCCCAGAGCATTCATTCTGACTTGCAAGTGCTGTTAACGTTAGTTGCATACCCTTTACAGGTCGTTTGCAGTCAACACCAACATTGTTTGGCGTTGTTGATGTCTTGGCAAGTTTATATTCGGTAGTTTGCCATTGCTTTCTAAACGATTCGCACACATACCATAGCGTAAAAAAACTAGCGCAACGCGGTCTGCTGCCAAATCGCACGCATCTGTGTTTTGAACGCGGGTATACGGGATTACGAAAAGCGTCCGTAAAACTTTCGCCACCGAGGGCGGTGCAAGTATTGTACAGAATGAGTATGCTGCCCGCGCTCGTCATTTTTTTTAGTTATCCGGCCCGCCGATAAAAACGTTTGGTGACCCCTGGTCTAGGTGAATGATCCTCACAGTAGGTATCTTTAATGGTACCAGATAGATTTCTAACTTAGCCTGTGATGTCCCCATCGTTCTGATCTTCAGTGCTAAATCTGCGCAGGAAAGCTTCCCCTTTCTCTTTGCCCATTGTCAAACGCGAACGGCTATCTCTGTATATTGTACCCACTGTGGCAGGACGATCTTTCCTTTCCATCTGTTTATGCAATTTGCAGAAATTTCCCTGTGTTTTATCTCCTCTAATCTCATTCATAAAGTGTTCCTGTTTCGCTCTTACGGGCTCTGTTGCACAGCGCTTGAAAATCCTCCACCTTGGCTTTCTTTTCTTGCGAAGCTTGCTCCATTTCCTCTTGTGAGCTTTGGGGTGTCCGCCGCACTTTCTGTAATTGTTTAACTGCTGCTCTCTTGGATTTCCATGCACGTTCTACCTCAGAGGTCCACCAAGGAGGCTGCACATAAGTAGGTTTGCTAGTGACACAGCATGCCCTCTATCTGAGACGACCCATAAGGGTGTATTCCTTCTCATATTTAAAGGGCTGAGGTGCTCTAACAGCGTTGGTCTTGTTGGACTTAGAAATCAATAGTGAACAGGGTAGATGGTCACCCCGATGATCACACAGGATAGTCCATTTAACATTCAATACTGCCGACTGGGTGACAAATGCCAGGTCAATAGTCGTGTCCACATTACCAGGTCTCATCCCCTTTCTAGTTGGCCTCCCATCGTTTATGCAGACTACTTCTGAATCCACCATGGCTTCTGCAAGCGCATTTCCCTGTCTGTTTTCCCCGGTATTGTCCCACTCTCTGTTTCGTACATTGAGCAGCCTACTGCCTGGGATGTCCTCCAGCTCCATAAGCTAGTCCCGTCGTTCCTTTGTAATAAAAGAATCAACCACGGCATATACATTTATTAAGTTTCAGCTCAGACCCATAAAGGTCTTGTGGTGCTCACTGAACAATAGGATTCTTAAAGCTCTCCCAAGCCTTTCGATATATGGTAGAAATATGATTAGAGAAAGCAGACTGCAGTACCTGGGAATCGCTTTTGATAGAAGCCTGTCCTTTAGGGATCAACTCAACTCACCTCCTTCATAATTTCCAGATAATTCTAAATAATGTTGGTACTTATTTTAATTAGGCTGGATCGGCCCCAGAATTGTCCTGGTCGATAACCCTGCTGTTGGATCGCTGTCTTGATAGGCAAGCGTACTAACAACGATGTGATTTATTCAAAGGGCGGCAACCTTCTCTTTTATAGATGTTTGGTTCTATAGAGCCTAAATATTTCACTTTCAAAGAATTATTTTATAGTTATAAATACTTTGATTTCTTAAAATCTGCAATCAGAATCTAGATAAAACTCTTTGAATATAAGTAGAACTTATAGAATGTTGCACATCTGCTTGTAACGTATTGTACAAATATAAACTAGCTTACATTACGTTCCCTGTAGTTGAAATTGTAATGTTTACATTTATGAAGGCGGAGCTTCAATCTCTTGGTTAAACTTTCTCTTGAAGGGGAATTGGTATGGCCGATAGAGGCCGCCAAACCCTATAATGTTCTGAATATATTGTATGAGTGCGGATGTCCAAGAAAGAAGGCATGACACAAACTTTGCACTAAACAGATTATGTATTTTTTTTTCTCTATCTGCGTGGATGGATGGGTGGGTGGGTGGGTGGATGGACAGTTGAGTGGATAGATGGATGGATGGATGGATGGACAGGAATGTAAGTAGGAATGTAGGTAGGTACATACGTAGACAGGTAGGTAAGCAGTTAAATATTCAGACAACTAGGTACGTATGCATGTAGGTATGAACACCTTAGGACAGACAAGCAAATAAGTCGATTGGTAGGTATTACCAGTGAGTTGACATGAACACCATAGGACAGACAAGCAAATAAGTCGATTGGTAGTTATTACCAGTGAGTTGAAATGAACACCTTAAAAGTGTGATAGACATGACAATAACCATGCCATTGTCTTGTAACCTGTCAATATTGTTGTTAAGGATGTCAGGGCGAACACTGTGACATAGCGACAGTTTAAAGATGGTCGCCCATCTTGTGACATTCACCAAAGGGGAACAGCATTTTGTTATCCGTGTTTTGGTTAGCTTTGGGGTGAAACCTATAGAAATTCATCGGCGCACCATCTGGGCCATTATACATAGACATGCGTTAGATAGCTGGTGGATTGGTTTGCTGCTTGTGTGGTTGATTGGCTAGTTGGCTCGTTCGTTCGTTCATTAGTTAGTTAGTCTAGTTATCTATTTACCTACCTATTTAACTTCCTACCTACCTACCTACCTACCTACCTACCTACCTACCTACCTGTCTGCCTGCCTGCCTGCCTGCCTGCCTTCCTGCCTGCCTGCCTGCCTGCCTGTCTGTCGGTCGGGTATACGCGGTATACGGGATTACGAACCGCGTCCGTAAGACCTTCGCCACATGGAGACCAGTGCAAGTATTGTACAGAATGAGTATGCGGCCCGCGCTCATCATTTTTTCAGTTATCTGGCCCGCCGAGAAACATGTTTGGTGACCCCAGATCTAGAGCATCGCTACGTTTTCTGGAAGAAATGTTTCGCAAATCGCATAATATCACGTGGAATTTGGCCTGCTCGTTTTCCAAATCTAACTCCATTAGTTTATTGTCTTTGGGTTTCTTGAAAGGAAATGTTTACAAAAATAATGTACACACAATTGAGGATCTGAAAGAAGCAATCAGAGTTACAATTCAAGAAATAACAACAGTCACGTTGCAGAAGGTATTTGACAGTATGAAAAGATGTGTGCAGTCATGTCTTTAAGCCATTGGTGGACATTTCCAATATTTGTTATAATGAATACTTTATTGATACTTCCCAGCTTTCCCAAAAACAGCGTTAGACCATAACAGTGATTATTATAATTAATTTAATGAATTTCTTTCAACACATTTTTGATTACGTCATGTACATCCTTATTCCAATTTGTTCTGTATACAAACTGTAATTTACAAACGCCCGGTATATTAAGGAGTAACTTACTTATATGGCTCATTAAGCTAATAGGCTAATAGTGCGATATATATATATCTGAAAACCATTGGAATAGATCCAGACACGTGGGCGAGAGTTGCAACAGACAGATGCTCCTGGAGAAGAGATGTACGAAACGGACTGGTGCTCTTTGAGCGCAATCTGATCCAACAAACTGAGGATAGGCGGCACAGGCTCAAAGCGCAGTCACTTACTGCGGGACAGTGAGAATCACTAGTGAGCAGATCACTGGACCTGGCAGGACATTGTCATATGCCGATGATGTTTTAGTGTATCGTCAGGGTAAGGATAGAGAGCAGGTTGCTGTGGAACTACAAACCGAACTCAAACGCATAAGTACTTGGTGTGATGAAGCTGGGGCAATGGTCAACCCAACAAAGGCAACAGTGACTTGGTTCTCGTTGAATAATCATATTGTCAACACTCCAACACCAACTGTAATGCTGTGCTCAGAGACGGTGGAAAGAACGCAGCAATGAATTACCTGGGGATACGGTTTGATCGAAGCCTTGCTTATAATGAGCACATAGACCAGGTGATAACAAAGGCCAAGCGGGGTTTGGCTGCGATGCGGGTGATGGCGGCAGCAAACTGTGAGCAGCGCAATCTATGTCTTCTGTACGAGGGGCTGTCATGTCTGTTTTGGAGTATGCAATGGCAATCCTGACTCTCAGCCGTAAGCAGATAGAAAGGATGGAAAGGATACAGAACGAAGCTATGCGCATTATTCTTGGATGTACAAGAGATACAGCATGCAGGGCGATGCGCTACCTTCTTGATTTTCCAACCATTGAAGAGAGAATACAAGTTTGCAGGGCACGCGCCTACCTCAGAATTAACGCAAACACACAACATCCACTGCATAGTGAAATTAGGAAGGTGAAGGGCAGCAGGTTAAAAAGAGGACGGTCGTGGATGGGTCAAGCCGAAGACATTCTTCAACAGGTGTGTTCACTTGAGGACTTAGAACCTGGCGAGGAGTGGGTGCAAGTGCCAACAGATTTCTGCACATCCTTTTCAGTTTGCATCCAACTAGATAGAAAATGCAGACAAGAAAATCAGGCTGCTGTGGAGGCTGAAGTACAAGCGTTGATTTTCGAGAATTCGCTAGACGGTGATGCGGTCATCTACACAGATGGGTCGGTCGTCCGACATGTGAGAAGCTCCTACTACTACTACTACTACTACTACTTACTACTACTACTACTACTACTACTACTACTACTACTACTACTACTACTACTACTACTACTACTACTACTACTACTACTACTACTACTACTACTACTACTACTATTATTACTACTACTTTAAAAGTTATATATCAGAAGAGTCAGTCCTATAATGGACTGCGGCATCATTTTACGGTCTACGGCAACCAAGTCAAAATTATACAATTGCAAAACTGCACAATCAAACAACACGAATTATAATGGTATTTTTGAAACACACACACACACACACACACACACACACACACACACACACACACACACACACACACACACACACACACACACACCTCCCCACCCCTTTTTTTTCGAAAATTCCCCCAAGCGGGAACCTGCTATAGCTCTGTGAAACGTTAAGACAATCTCATTTTGTAAGCCTGAATGCATGGAGGAATAGGTGGCCAGTTTTTCCCTGTCTTAGCGGTAGAAGAAAGCAGGCGCACCCCTTTCCGCTCATGACATTATGTTCCCAGTCAACAACCACCCCCCCTCCTCCTCCTTCCCCCCCCCCCCCCCCAGTTCTGAGATCAACCATTTGAAAAAGATAACATATCTGTAATAACCTCATGGTGGATGGTAGCCATATCCTAAAGGATCCTGTTTGGTTCCCACCTTTATATCTAGCTCATGTATCCATCCATCCATCATGTGCCATGCCGGTAAGCGTGGGCGGTCATGTTCTGCCATCTCACTCGATCACCAGAGTCGTGGATCAGCTCCGTGTTTCTGTCTCGACCATGCCACAAGGCCAAGACATCCAGGTATTTGCTTCTAGGTCTTCCCCTTGGTCTGTTCCCCTCGATCTTACCAGTTGTCACCAAATTCTCCAATCCATTTCTTCTCATGTATGGCTCCAACAATACCACTCGTATACGCCTGTGGCCATGCCACGGCCAACATTCCTGGCTGACTGGCTAAACTACATGAGTGAAGTAGGGGCAATACCCTACTAAACAGGGACTGTCCATACCTAGTACAGAAAAGACTGCGACGATGGATAAGGCAGACGGATCTGTATGTGTGAGCGGCTTGGAAAGCGAAACAGCGCTATTTGGGGCACACATGAGGCGTGTTCAGGACACAATAGTGAACATGCCCGGCTAACGTGGAAGAGATTTTGACCTCACAGCGTAATATCATGAAGACATCAATTGAAATACCAAGAAAGAAAAGCAATGATATGAGAGGATCCGGTTGTAATTATAACGAGTGAAAGTATAGTGAATAAGGCAGTAAGTAATGACGAATACATTTCAAATTCTTGTGAAAGTATACATTATGCGAACATCTACATGGAAAGTATAAGGGGAAGGTCTGATAATCGGAATGTGGAACGTACGTGTTTTATACCAATCAGGAAAATTCGATAGCCTAATTTAATAAGCGAAAAATATGAATTTGGGTAATCTAGGTGTATCAGAAACAAGATGAACAGATGGCCGAGGGATAAGAGCATTGGCTCTTAAACATCCAATGTGCTACTGCGGTAGCGGGTTCAATCCCATCACTGATAAGTTGGACTAAAATGGTAACTTCTCATCATCGACTTAGGGACGTAAATTACAAGTATCTCTGAAGTCTGAGCGGATCGCCTGATAGCGAGAGACACTGGTAATAGAGAAAAGCTAATCCATACGTAAAGATCAGTGCAGTGCACCAGAAGTAAAATCCCTGTTGCGAGAGAGTACTAAGAAAATACGAACAGACGCTAGTTACATAAGTTTAGACTATTCATTAACTCGGGAGGAAACCATCGCTTGCAAGGAGTATGAATTTTAGTGAAAAGAAATGTAAAGTAAAATATTTGTGGACTCTGGGCTTATAAAGTTAAAATGATACTCCGTAAAACAGAAGTTCTAATAGTCGTGGGAAAGAGAAGCCAAATGTTGAAAACATGAAATATAAGCAGATAGTAGGACAACATGATATGGGAGCCAGAAACGACAGCGGAGATCAGCAGATACAGTTTTATGAAGAAATCCATCTTATTATTTGTAATACATTTTATCAACATAACCCTAGGAAACTGTACACGTGGAAACGCAATGAAGATACAACGAGAAAGTAAATTGACGACACATGAATAGAAACATATTTAAAAACAATGTTCAAAATGCCGAAACATACCTTGGCGCTGATATCAACTCTAACTACAATCATTTAGTCATAAAATTACAAATCAAACTTAAAAACAAAGGAATAAGGACATCGAGTAGCCTCAAATAGATTTATCAGCAATGAAACAACCATAAGTCAGCAAAATATATATAAGATAGGCTAATAGTTGAAAACAATGAAAAATACAGGCATAAAAAACACCAAAAAAAAAATCTTGACAGTGATGTTTTGTAAATAGTATATGCGAAAAAAAAAATTGTGGATAACCGATTAAATCAAGAGCACAATGGGCCAAGAAAAGAAATCAAAGAACACTTCAGAATATATATTAATATAATGAGAAATTCGACGCCAAAGAAGCTTGAGTAGTAGGTAATGTCGGAAACGTTTCCATTTACTGGAGATGCTCCAGAAATTTAACGGCATTTTTGTTACTATATAAAGAGTCTAGTTCTAGCGGCTTGACGTCACAAAAGCGGACCTCATTTTTCAAATTTCACTTAACTAATTTCCGGTTTTGGGTGTTTAAAAAGTTAAACTTAATGAACTCAAAGGTAAATTATATACAAAATAATTTGTATTCATGTCCATCTCTATTGTGTGTGTGTTTGTGTACGGTGTAGACCGACGTCGGGTGGGGGTGCAGGGGAATGGACCCTTAATCCGACTATAAACATTTGCCGACATTGGACCACCAGATCCACAGCTACTGTTAGGAGGTGTGAGGCTTGATGATTATCGTGGGCCCTGAACAGACCAAGCGCAATACTGAAAGGGCAATACAACACTTTGATCTTAGCCAAAAGGCCGAAACGGTTTGAGCAAATCGGCCATAATTCTTGTTACAACCTCATAGAATAAATTTAGATGCCATCGTTGTTTAACATATTATCGAGGATGTAAAATAGCATAAAGAAATAAGATTATTAACATAGAAAAGTGTCTTATTCCTGTATATTTCTAACATCAATTAGTAATGTTATATATATATATATATATATATATATATATATATATATATATATATATATATATGGTATATATATGCTTGCTTGTGTTCGTTGCGTTGAGTTCCAATGCGAAGTCCTGTATGTCGGATGAAGGCATTCTGTTGTCCAACATCAGTGTGATGTCATACAGGACCTGAGGTTTGCGTGAGTATCCGTTGTCCCATGTTTGGCTTATTGGTGTGCAGACTGGTGGTTCCTCGCCGTGCAGGCAGACACTCTATGACTTCGGAGGAATCAACGATCCTACTGACTTTAGTCAGAACCCTGAAGGGACAATTTGCCCAGGATGCTCGACGAGGACGTGTCAATAGATCTTGGCCAGTATAGAACCCGGCCCTGGTGCCTTGGAAACACCTCTGCGTCCCCCCCCCCCCCGCAGACACACACACACACACACACACACATATGCAAACAAACTAGTATGTTGATAGTATTTGGTTCAAGTGACGTGCACGTCTTATTAACAATATAACCAGCAGAGCTGAACAATCGTTCACATGGAACTGAGGTAGCCGGTATGCACAGAACGGTCTTGGAAAGGAATGCCAATTTTATATATCGATGTTCATTAAGTTTCCGCCATTGTAGTGGGTCAACCGATTCACCAACTTTCTTCTCCATTTCAAACTCCATTAGCTTAATACTCTCTTCACTTGGTTCACATATAATTTCATTGTCGATGTCAGTATCATTTGTTGCAGCAGTCTCCATCTGCTCAACATGAACATCAACTGCTATTTGTTGTTCAATGCGTGACCATGTTCGTTCTTTGCATCTTTTAACAAACACTTCAGGTATTTGTAGCGTGAATCAAGTGCTGTTGCAATCTGTAGTATTTCAATTCTTGTCATATTAGCTACACGTTCACTGAAGTCATAAAAATATGCTGCCTTAAATTTAGCTATGTAGCCCGGATTATCATCGTGTACAGTCATATGCTTTGTCAACGATGATAGCAGTGGCAACACACAGCTACATGAAACATAATCTTGCCCGCTAAGCAGGACAGTGGTCTGGCAGAATAAGTTCAAAACTTTGACATATTTCGAAATCTTCTCCCATTCTGAATCTGACAATTTTGGACCTTTGTATTGTTTCTTTTCATCTGACATGTAGACAGTTAATGCTTCTCTGACCTTTAGAAGACTCTGTAGCATAACAAACATACTATTGTATCTTGTTGGTACATCTTGCTGCAGATTACACAATGGTGACTCAGCACAATTTTGCAACTCGGTTGTGTTTGCAGCACTATGTTTAAAATGTCTGACAATTTTCGGCATTGTATAAGTGATGGGAGAAAAGTTTCCGATCAATAGTTTCAAAAAAATTTAGTCGTTAAAATTTTTTTTTACGATTTATCGATTAATTAATCGTTAACTTCCGCAGCCTATATATATATATATATATATATATATATATATATATATATATATATATATATATATATATATATATATATATATATATATATATATATATATATATATATGTGTGTGTGTGTGTGTGTGTGTGTGTTATCTTACTTAGTGACTGTAAAATAATGATAAAAATATAAGAGAATAATAATAATGCGAATTATTTCCCATGTCCGGCTTTTTTCCAAAAGTAAGTCAAGGGATGTAACTTCATGAATAACAAATCGACAACATTATTGCGATTTCCTCAAATCTCCACTGCAGCGTCAACAGTGCATCTGAAGGATAAAATAGTCGCTCTTCTCTTTTTTCTATATCTGTTAGGGTGGCCATCGAGTAACACCAGTCGCTGTATGAGCCACTATCCTTTATTTAAAGGCAGGGCTTCCCAGACTGACGTCGGTGATCACAGCTCTCCTATCTGACAGACTTTGTGGGACACTGTGATAAATTGGTTATAGTTGTGTAGACTACAGTCGAAACTATTTTATGTTGTATAAATGTCGTGATGTTCTTTGGTGTTACTCGATTACCACCCTAACGGATATAGAAAAGAGAGAGAAGAGTGACAATTTTATTCTTCGGATGCACTGCTGACGCTGTAGTGGAATCATTCCCATTCATGGTGATCCTCATGAGTTAGATCAGTTGGTTGACAACAGACAAGACGCCTTTTTCTGTTGTATCCCTCTTAACCTTGTGTCTCGTATGTGCTCTTACACATGTGACCGGATGTAGATCCATCTTTGATCACATGTGACCATTATCCGCGTGTCTTGGATGTATCGTTATGCATGTGACCGGATGCACCGCCATCTTTGACCGGATGTAGCCAGTGAGCACGTGTGCTGGCTGAAACACCTTACACATATGACCGGAAGCACTGCCATCTTTGACCGCATGTAACCATTACCCAAGTATACCGGATATATCCTTATGAATGTGACCGGAAGCAGAGAGTCCGGTTGTAACCATTAACCACATGTCTATATGTATCCCATAGACAACTGACTATGTGACTGGCTGTACACCGTCACACTGCCAAAGGACGAGTCTTGTATCTCTAACACAACGCCATTGGTACGATTTTAGTGTTTACGTTCCAGCCAATGTAGATAGTGATAACCATGTTATAATATAAAATAGTTCACTTTTCATTAGATGTATAATGGAACACCGAAGTTTTTCTGACGAACGGATTCTCAAATATGGGTCGAAGTTGTCGATGACCTCCTATCCCGTGCCGCCATCTTTACTTTTTCACTTTACACAGTATAAATACCATTTTAACTATTACTTTTAATGATTCAAGTTTATCTTGTTAACTCCAAAAAACAAGAAGCAGTTACGTATCCTACTGCATGAGATTTGAAAATTCAGCTTCTTAAGGCGCTTTGCGATGTCACATATGCGATATAAGAAAGTATTAAAGGTTCAGGGGCGTTTCCGAAATGGGGGTCCATTCATACATATGTGATATTTATGTCAATCCTGATAAACAACCTCTTCATCGCATTACGGTTAGAAATTTGTTGAATAAGTTTCTTGTTACGGGAAATGTGAAAGATGCTCCGCGATCTAGTAGGCTTGCTGTGTCTAAAGAAAAATGTCTAGATATCCAAGACAGAATCCTGAAAGTCAAAGCAAATGTCACAACCAGTGAACGTATCACTGAGCACGCGAACATAATTCTTAAACAACGATTACATTTTTATCCACACAGGATTTCTGATGTGCCTGAACTAAACGAGTGTGATAATGAATCCAGGGCCAACTACTCCATGTGGTTTCAAGCACTTTCAGCTAAAGAAGATGAGTCAATTCTTTATGTAACATTCTCCTCTGACGAGGCATGGTTTCATCTATCTGGGTATATTAATAACCAAAACAATCGTATTTGGAGCACTTTTAATCCCAGTGTATTTCACGAAGCGCCTCTATACGATGAGAAAATTGGGTATGGTGAGGAGATCAGTAAAAATGTTTCATTGGACCAATTTTCTTCAACAACACTTTGAATCCATATCGGTACCGTACTGACATTCTGAAACCTTTTATAGAACAGCTGAATGAACGAGATTTTGGGCAAGCGTGGTTCCAACAAGATGATGCAACTGCACATGCATCTATAGCAGGGGTCACCAAACTACGGCCTGCGGGCCGTATCCAACCCGTGACGTCATTTCATCCGGCCCGCAGACGGTACTCGAAAATGCTTGATATAACGTATGGAACTCGAGACGTTGTGATACAATTTAAATATCAATATTATGTTTAGAATAATAGATGATCTCCACACAAAATCAGTATTAACATCTAGAGAAATTAACAGCGCATTAAAAATGATAATTGTCAAATGCTACGTATATTCAACACTACTGTATGGCGCAGAAGCTTGGACATTAAACAAGCAACTAGAAAGTCGCATGGAGGCCCTGGATATGTGGATATAAAGACGAATATGTCGTATTTCGTGGAAACAAAAACAATCAAATGCAGAGGTTCTAGAAAAACCGGGAATGAAGAGAGAGTTGATGAAAGAAATAAAGAGGAGGCAAGTGAAATATTTCGGCCACGTTAAAAGACATGATACTCATATAAACCATACTGGAGGGAAAGGTTGAGGGCAAGCGAGCAAGAGGCAGACAACGATACAAGTGGAAAGATAACATCAAGAGATGGACGAACATCAGCCTGATATAATGTACAGTCAAGGCGAGAGACAGTGTTTGAGATCCATTGTAGCCAACCTTCATTGTGGAGACTGAACCTGATTGATTGATTTACACGTGCGGAGACTTCCTGGCTACCATGTGTCTTACATTTACAATTTTCAATTATAAATTATTGCATCTAGATGTTCTTGTTTATTGTAATATTTACTTATTTCGCACCATCCCAAGTCCTTCCCCGGCTCGTTGTAGCGCCGCCTACGCTCTGACATTACCATGGTTTCAAGAGTAGCACACACACACACACACACACACACACACACACACACACACACACACACACATATGCAAACAAACTAGTATGTTGATAGTATTTGGTTCAAGTGACGTGCACGTCTTATTAACAATATAACCAGCAGAGCTGAACAATCGTTCACATGGAACTGAGGTAGCCGGTATGCACAGAACGGTCTTGGAAAGGAATGCCAATTTTATATATCGATGTTCATTAAGTTTCCGCCATTGTAGTGGGTCAACCGATTCACCAACTTTCTTCTCCATTTCAAACTCCATTAGCTTAATACTCTCTTCACTTGGTTCACATATAATTTCATTGTCGATGTCAGTATCATTTGTTGCAGCAGTCTCCATCTGCTCAACATGAACATCAACTGCTATTTGTTGTTCAATGCGTGACCATGTTCGTTCTTTGCATCTTTTAACAAACACTTCAGGTATTTGTAGCGTGAATCAAGTGCTGTTGCAATCTGTAGTATTTCAATTCTTGTCATATTAGCTACACGTTCACTGAAGTCATAAAAATATGCTGCCTTAAATTTAGCTATGTAGCAAGGATTATCATCGTGTACAGTCATATGCTTTGTCAACGATGATAGCAGTGGCAACACACAGCTACATGAAACATAATCTTGCCCGCTAAGCAGGACAGTGGTCTGGCAGAATAAGTTCAAAACTTTGACATATTTCGAAATCTTCTCCCATTCTGAATCTGACAATTTTGGACCTTTGTATTGTTTCTTTTCATCTGACATGTAGACAGTTAATGCTTCTCTGACCTTTAGAAGACTCTGTAGCATAACAAACATACTATTGTATCTTGTTGGTACATCTTGCTGCAGATTACACAATGGTGACTCAGCACAATTTTGCAACTCGGTTGTGTTTGCAGCACTATGTTTAAAATGTCTGACAATTTTCGGCATTGTATAAGTGATGGGAGAAAAGTTTCCGATCAATAGTTTCAAAAAAATTTAGTCGTTAAAATTTTTTTTTACGATTTATCGATTAATTAATCATTAACTTCCGCAGCCTATATATATATATATATATATATATATATATATATATATATATATATATATATATATATATATATATATATATATATATATATATATATATTTGTGTGTGTGTGTGTGTGTGTGTGTGTGTGTGTGTGTGTGTGTGTGTGTGTGTTATCTTACTTAGTGACTGTAAAATAATGATAAAAATATAAGAGAATAATAATAATGCGAATTATTTCAAATGTCCGGCTTTTTTCCAAAAGTAAGTCAAGGGATGTAACTTCATGAATAACAAATCGACAACATTATTGCGATTTCCTCAAATCTCCACTGCAGCGTCAACAGTGCATCTGAAGGATAAAATAGTCGCTCTTCTCTTTTTTCTATATCTGTTAGGGTGGCCATCGAGTAACACCAGTCGCTGTATGAGCCACTATCCTTTATTTAAAGGCAGGGCTTCCCAGACTGACGTCGGTGATCACAGCTCTCCTATCTGACAGACTTTGTGGGACACTGTGATAAATTGGTTATAGTTGTGTAGACTACAGTCGAAACTATTTTATGTTGTATAAATGTCGTGATGTTCTTTGGTGTTACTCGATTACCACCCTAACGGATATAGAAAAGAGAGAGAAGAGTGACAATTTTATTCTTCGGATGCACTGCTGACGCTGTAGTGGAATCATTCCCATTCATGGTGATCCTCATGAGTTAGATCAGTTGGTTGACAACAGACAAGACGCCTTTTTCTGTTGTATCCCTCTTAACCTTGTGTCTCGTATGTGCTCTTACACATGTGACCGGATGTAGATCCATCTTTGATCACATGTGACCATTATCCGCGTGTCTTGGATGTATCGTTATGCATGTGACCGGATGCACCGCCATCTTTGACCGGATGTAGCCAGTGAGCACGTGTGCTGGCTGAAACACCTTACACATATGACCGGAAGCACTGCCATCTTTGACCGCATGTAACCATTACCCAAGTATACCGGATATATCCTTATGAATGTGACCGGAAGCAGAGAGTCCGGTTGTAACCATTAACCACATGTCTATATGTATCCCATAGACAACTGACTATGTGACTGGCTGTACACCGTCACACTGCCAAAGGACGAGTCTTGTATCTCTAACACAACGCCATTGGTACGATTTTAGTGTTTACGTTCCAGCCAATGTAGATAGTGATAACCATGTTATAATATAAAATAGTTCACTTTTCATTAGATGTATAATGGAACACCGAAGTTTTTCTGACGAACGGATTCTCAAATATGGGTCGAAGTTGTCGATGACCTCCTATCCCGTGCCGCCATCTTTACTTTTTCACTTTACACAGTATAAATACCATTTTAACTATTACTTTTAATGATTCAAGTTTATCTTGTTAACTCCAAAAAACAAGAAGCAGTTACGTATCCTACTGCATGAGATTTGAAAATTCAGCTTCTTAAGGCGCTTTGCGATGTCACATATGCGATATAAGAAAGTATTTAAGGTTCAGGGGCGTTTCCGAAATGGGGGTCCATTCATACATATGTGATATTTATGTCAATCTCTCCGAAGTTTTAAAATTTCTTGCTCTAGAAAGATAGGAGGTGGGGAAAGTAATTGGGGGAGTGAAGTGGAATTTTATTTTCCTGCAGTATAATTTGTACCGATTTCTGTAAAATAAATCTCATATGTAACTATCAGCTGCATAATTTTTAACGCTTTTGCGAGATTTCTGCAAAATAAAGCCGATTTGTCATAATCCACGCATACCCACAGGTTTTGCCTTTTGAGATTTAACATTTATGATACGGTTTGTAGTTACGTGTGTACACTTGCTCAACTTTCCCCCTGTTTACATAGTTGGCGACCATGCAAAGTACCTTAGAATATATTTCTACAACTTCAGAAATGTGCTCAATCGGTTCAGTAACATTTAAAACCTCTATATTTCATATCCCACGACCGTGCGTTAATTCTAACGCGATTCGATTAACGAGTGCATTAAAGATTACAAAGTCATGCTGCTGCTCTTTCTGCACGTTTGAGCACAACAGTTAACCAAGTCTGCAACAAGATCTCTAAGCCGTTATCCCTGCGACCGCCAAGGCCTAACCCGTACACACACACACACACACACACACACACACACACACACACACACCACACACACACACACACACACACACACACACACACACACACACACACACACACACACACACACACACACACAATAGACATAGACCGGAATAACAATCATGTTGTATATAATTTAACTTTTATTTCATAAAGTTTATCTTTTTAAACACCCCAAACCGGAAGTAGTTAAGTACCAAAACCCCCGAAATTTGAAAAATGTGGTCCGCTTATGTGACGTCAAGCCGCTGGAGCTAGACTCTTTATATAGTAAAATATACCGTAAAATTTCTATAGGAGCTCCAGAAAAATGGGAACGATTCCGCCATTCCCTACTACTAGCGTGGCTTCATTTTTAAAAAAAATGTAAATAAATAGAGGATCTAGAAATGCTTGCTTGCTTGTGTTCGTTGGCTTGAGCTCCAACGCAAAGCCCTGTATGTCGGATGAAGGCATCCCGTTGTCCAACATCAGTGTGATGTCATACAGGACCTGAGGTTTGCGTGAGTATCCGTTGTCCCATGTCTGGCCTATTGGTGCGCAGACTGGTGGTTCCTCGCCGTACAGGCAGACACTCTCCGACTTCGGAGGAATCTGCGATCCTATTGACTTCAGCCAGGACCCCGAAGGGACCTGTTGCCCAGGACGCTCGACGAGGACGCGTCAATAGGTCTTGGCCAGTATATAACCCGGCCCTGGTGCCTTGGAAACACCTCTGCGTCCCGGATCTAGAAATAAAACACAACTCAAACGGATTGCATGCAAATATAAAAATATTTAGAAAAAAAATATAACAGGAAATGGTTGTGTCAGAGAAAAATATGGAGAAATTATAACTGAAAATACCGATATAATAAAAAGATGGAAAGAATACACGGAACATGTATTCTTGTACAGTAGGGGCAATAAACCAACACTGTATACTAATACTCAAGATGGACCAAACATATTAAAAGCTGAATTTTAGAAGGCTTTTAAAAAGATGAAACAAAGAAAAGCTGCAGATTCTGCCAAGACAACAACGGAAATTATACAATTCTTAATTATATAACATATATATTACACACACACACACACACACACACACACACACACACACACACACAGAGAGAGAGAGAGAGACGCACGCGCGCGCGCGCATACATGGTGTTTGTAAAGTCTCACTATATTTTGTATGTAGAACCATTTTGAAAAAATGGTTCACATGACACCATCAAAAACTGTGCTCCACAGTACTTCGTGAAGCAAATGGCTGTTGTCTGCTGGAGTAATTTTTTGCATTCTTAACAGAATGGTTTTATTAACGGAAGAAAGAATGTTTATTTTGGCTGAACAAGTGTTTCGAAAGAACAAACATGTATCAATAACTACTAAGAAAGCACTAAATAACACAATCTTCCTACCAACTCTATGCTACCAATGCCAAACCTGGACAATGACAGAAAAAGTGCAAAGAAAAATCACAACAACAGAAATGAGATTCCTGAGAAGAATACTCAATGTATCAAGAAGAGATAAGATCAGAAATGAAGAAATCAGGACTTAAGTGAGGGTTATAGATGCGCTAGAATTTATTAGAAGGCAGCAAGTCAATTAGATTGGCCATGCAAGTAGATTACCAACTAACAGTATACCACAACAAGCAATGATGTACAGACTAGATGGAAGCAGAGGAAGAGGCCGACCACGTAAAGGATGGACGCGGGAATAACAGAGTCCATGGGAATATCGATATATGAAGCCCATAGCGGGCACTCTCCCGCTGTTTATACTTCACCTAGACACCGCAGAGTACAACGGAACATGATGAGATGAGATGAGATGAAATGTTTCGAAATTGCGGTCGCTACACACGGATGGTTTTTCACATATTTATAGCAAGATTTCCTGATAAACAACCTCTTCATCGCATTACGGTTAGAAATTTGTTGAATAAGTTTCTTGTTACGGGAAATGTGAAAGATGCTCCGCGATCTAGTAGGCTTGCTGTGTCTAAAGAAAAATGTCTAGATATCCAAGACAGAATCCTGAAAGTCAAAGCAAATGTCACAACCAGTGAACGTATCACTGAGCACGCGAACATAATTCTTAAACAACGATTACATTTTTATCCACACAGGATTTCTGATGTGCCTGAACTAAACGAGTGTGATAATGAATCCAGGGCCAACTACTCCATGTGGTTTCAAGCACTTTCAGCTAAAGAAGATGAGTCAATTCTTTATGTAACATTCTCCTCTGACGAGGCATGGTTTCATCTATCTGGGTATATTAATAACCAAAACAATCGTATTTGGAGCACTTTTAATCCCAGTGTATTTCACGAAGCGCCTCTATACGATGAGAAAATTGGGTATGGTGAGGAGATCAGTAAAAATGTTTCATTGGACCAATTTTCTTCAACAACACTTTGAATCCATATCGGTACCGTACTGACATTCTGAAACCTTTTATAGAACAGCTGAATGAACGAGATTTTGGGCAAGCGTGGTTCCAACAAGATGATGCAACTGCACATGCATCTATAGCAGGGGTCACCAAACTACGGCCTGCGGGCCGTATCCAACCCGTGACGTCATTTCATCCGGCCCGCAGACGGTACTCGAAAATGCTTGATATAACGTATGGAACTCGAGACGTTGTGATACAATTTAAATATCAATATTATGTTTAGAATAATAGATGATCTCCACACAAAATCAGTATTAACATCTAGAGAAATTAACAGCGCATTAAAAATGATAATTGTCAAATGCTACGTATATTCAACACTACTGTATGGCGCAGAAGCTTGGACATTAAACAAGCAACTAGAAAGTCGCATGGAGGCCCTGGATATGTGGATATAAAGACGAATATGTCGTATTTCGTGGAAACAAAAACAATCAAATGCAGAGGTTCTAGAAAAACCGGGAATGAAGAGAGAGTTGATGAAAGAAATAAAGAGGAGGCAAGTGAAATATTTCGGCCACGTTAAAAGACATGATACTCATATAAACCATACTGGAGGGAAAGGTTGAGGGCAAGCGAGCAAGAGGCAGACAACGATACAAGTGGGAAGATAACATCAAGAGATGGACGAACATCAGCCTGATATAATGTACAGTCAAGGCGAGAGACAGTGTTTGAGATCCATTGTAGCCAACCTTCATTGTGGAGACTGAACCTGATTGATTGATTTACACGTGCGGAGACTTCCTGGCTACCATGTGTCTTACATTTACAATTTTCAATTATAAATTATTGCATCTAGATGTTCTTGTTTATTGTAATATTTACTTATTTCGCACCATCCCAAGTCCTTCCCCGGCTCGTTGTAGCGCCGCCTACGCTCTGACATTACCATGGTTTCAAGAGTAGCACACACACACACACACACACACACACACACACACACACACAAACACACACATACACACATTTTTTAAAAAAAAACACACACACACACACCTTTCCCTCCGCCAGATGCGTCTGGCTGTCAACACAATTCCAATGTTCCAGAAATACTTACTTATTTTTGCCAGTCATCCATTTTATGGGTATGTAACAAGGATTTCTATGATTGACAGTGATAGGTAAGTGAACTACAAGTGTGAATAGAGGCAATAAAAAAGCAAACATAGCATAAAATATTATCCCCAGCTCAGAAGAATTCCCCGGTAAAGGTGTTAATCGAGCTGGTCGCTAGCTACAGTTGAAGCTCCCTGATTTGCAAGCAAATGACTTGTTAAAAGAGAAGCACAGAGAAGGAAAACTTGTTGAATTTTACGGCAGCTTAGCTGGTGTTGAGTTTCCGAAACTGAAGCAATCTGCCGCTGGTATGGCATCAGTGTTGGTCTCCCTGGTCTAGGGATTACATGAATTTCTTCGTAATCCCGTATACTCTCGTAAGTAACGTGATGTGAGCGAGAATTGGTAGCGGTTCTCTCCGCGTCGGTAACTTACGGGATATGTGAGCCGGTTGCTCAGAAAGCAATGGCAAACTAATGAGCGTAATCTTGCCAAGAAATCAACAATCAGCTGAAAGATGCTGATGTTGACAGCGATGTCCTGTAAAGCATTTGAAAAAAAAAAAGGTATCAATGTTTGGAACAACTTATGTCTGTGAGCAAACATTTTCAAAAATGAAATATGTGAAATCAATACATCGAACGAGATTAACTGATGAACATTTGAAAGCAGTTCTCTAGATTGTATGCTGCAATTCCAAACCAAACATGGATGAAATCTTGAAAGCCAAATATCAGTTTCACAAATCTCATTAACCATTTTTGTTGCTTAGTTTGTGAGATTCGGATACGTGCACATTAGGTCTGATGTAACTATCTTTGTTGCTAACGTTGCCTTCTTTGATAACCTTTTGTAGTAAATAAATATGTTGGTTGTCTTTGTTTTTTTGGTGTTGTGTGCATTGCACGCCATTCACCCATGATTAACTTAGTTATTCGTCTTTTTTCCCCAGAGCATTCATTCTGACTTGCAAGTGCTGTTAACGTTAGTTGCATACCCTTTACAGGTCGTTTGCAGTCAACACCAACATTGTTTGGCGTTGTTGATGTCTTGGCAAGTTTATATTCGGTAGTTTGCCATTGCTTTCTAAACGATTCGCACACATACCATAGCGTAAAAAAACTAGCGCAACGCGGTCTGCTGCCAAATCGCACGCATCTGTGTTTTGAACGCGGGTATACGGGATTACGAAAAGCGTCCGTAAAACTTTCGCCACCGAGGGCGGTGCAAGTATTGTACAGAATGAGTATGCTGCCCGCGCTCGTCATTTTTTTTAGTTATCCGGCCCGCCGACAAAAACGTTTGGTGACCCCTGGTCTAGGTGAATGATCCTCACAGTAGGTATCTTTAATGGTACCAGATAGATTTCTAACTTAGCCTGTGATGTCCCCATCGTTCTGATCTTCAGTGCTAAATCTGCGCAGGAAAGCTTCCCCTTTCTCTTTGCCCATTGTCAAACGCGAACGGCTATCTCTGTATATTGTACCCACTGTGGCAGGACGATCTTTCCTTTCCATCTGTTTATGCAATTTGCAGAAATTTCCCTGTGTTTTATCTCCTCTAATCTCATTCATAAAGTGTTCCTGTTTCGCTCTTACGGGCTCTGTTGCACAGCGCTTGAAATCCTCCACCTTGGCTTTCTTTTCTTGCGAAGCTTGCTCCATTTCCTCTTGTGAGCTTTGGGGTGTCCGCCGCACTTTCTGTAACTTGTTTAACTGCTGCTCTCTTGGATTTCCATGCACGTTCTACCTCAGAGGTCCACCAAGGAGGCTGCACATAAGTAGGTTTGCTAGTGACACAGCATGCCCTCTATCTGAGACGACCCATAAGGGTGTATTCCTTCTCATATTTAAAGGGCTGAGGTGCTCTAACAGCGTTGGTCTTGTTGGACTTAGAAATCAATAGTGAACAGGGTAGATGGTCACTCCCGATGATCACACAGGATAGTCCATTTAACATTCAATACTGCCGACTGGGTGACAAATGCCAGGTCAATAGTCGTGTCAACATCACCAGGTCTCATCCCCATTCTAGTTGGCCTCTCATCGTTTATGCAGACTACTTCTGAATCCACCATGGTTTCTGCAAGGGCATTTCCCTGTCTATTTTCCCCGGTATTGTCCCAGTCTCTGTTTCGTACATTAAAGTCGCCACATCGTACATTGAGCAGCCTACTGCCTGGGATGTCCTCCAGCTCCATAAGCTAGTCCCGTCGTTCCTTTGTAACAAAAGAATCAACCACGGCATATACATTTATTAAGTTTCAGCTCAGACCCATAAAGGTCTTGTGGTGCTCACTGAACAATAGGATTGTTAAAGCTCTCCCAAGCCTCTCGATATATGGTAGAAATATGATTAGAGAAAGCAGACTGCAGTACCTGGGAATCAGCTTTTGATAGAAGCCTGTCCTTTAGGGATCAACTCAACTCACCTCCCTCATAATTTCCAGATAATTCTAAATAATGTTGGTACTTATTTTAATTAGGCTGGATCGGCCCCAGAATTGTCCTGGTCGATAACCCTGCTGTTGGATCGCTGTCTTGATAGGCAAGCGTACTAACAAC
The DNA here is from genome assembly GCA_014155875.1 of Cepaea nemoralis. Taxonomy (NCBI): domain Eukaryota; kingdom Metazoa; phylum Mollusca; class Gastropoda; order Stylommatophora; family Helicidae; genus Cepaea; species Cepaea nemoralis. The sequence goes on along the minus strand of JACEFZ010024214.1, from coordinate 331,636 downwards.
GATGTGATTTACTCAAAGGGCGGCAACCTTCTCTTTTATAGATGTTTGCTTCTTTAGAGCCTAAATATTTCACTTTCAAAGAATCATTTTAAAATTAAAAATACTTTGATTTCTTAAAATCTGCAATCAGAATCTAGATAAAACTCTTTGAATATAAGTAGAACTTATAGAATGTTGCACATCTGCTTGTAACGTATTGTACAAATATAAACTAGCTTACATTACGTTCCCTGTAGTTGAAATTGTAATGTTTACATTTATGAAGGCGGATCTTCAATCTCTTGGTTAAACTTTCTCTTGAAGGGGAATTGGTATGGCCGATAGAGGCCGCCAAACCCTATAATGTTCTGAATATATTGTATGAGTGCGGATGTCCAAGAAAGAAGGCATGACACAAACTTTGCACTAAACAGATTATGTATTTTTTTTTCTCTATCTGCGTGGATGGATGGGTGGGTGGGTGGGTGGATGGACAGTTGAGTGGATAGATGGATGGATGGATGGATGGACAGGAATGTAAGTAGGAATGTAGGTAGGTACATACGTAGACAGGTAGGTAAGCAGTTAAATATTCAGACAACTAGGTACGTATGCATGTAGGTATGAACACCTTAGGACAGACAAGCAAATAAGTCGATTGGTAGGTATTACCAGTGAGTTGACATGAACACCATAGGACAGACAAGCAAATAAGTCGATTGGTAGTTATTACCAGTGAGTTGAAATGAACACCTTAAAAGTGTGATAGACATGACAATAACCATGCCATTGTCTTGTAACCTGTCAATATTGTTGTTAAGGATGTCAGGGCGAACACTGTGACATAGCGACAGTTTAAAGATGGTCGCCCATCTTGTGACATTCACCAAAGGGGAACAGCATTTTGTTATCCGTGTTTTGGTTAGCTTTGGGGTGAAACCTATAGAAATTCATCGGCGCACCATCTGGGCCATTATACATAGACATGCGTTAGATAGCTGGTGGATTGGTTTGCTGCTTGTGTGGTTGATTGGCTAGTTGGCTCGTTCGTTCGTTCATTAGTTAGTTAGTCTAGTTATCTATTTACCTACCTATTTAACTTCCTACCTACCTACCTACCTACCTACCTACCTACCTACCTACCTACCTGTCTGTCTGCCTGCCTGCCTGCCTGCCTGCCTTCCTGCCTGCCTGCCTGCCTGCCTGTCTGTCGGTCGGGTATACGCGGTATACGGGATTACGAACCGCGTCCGTAAGACCTTCGCCACATGGAGACCAGTGCAAGTATTGTACAGAATGAGTATGCGGCCCGCGCTCATCATTTTTTCAGTTATCTGGCCCGCCGAGAAACATGTTTGGTGACCCCAGATCTAGAGCATCGCTGCGTTTTCTGGAAGAAATGTTTCGCAAATCGCATAATATCACGTGGAATTTGGCCTGCTCGTTTTCCAAATCTAACTCCATTAGTTTATTGTCTTTGGGTTTCTTGAAAGGAAATGTTTACAAAAATAATGTACACACAATTGAGGATCTGAAAGAAGCAATCAGAGTTACAATTCAAGAAATAACAACAGTCACGTTGCAGAAGGTATTTGACAGTATGAAAAGATGTGTGCAGTCATGTCTTTAAGCCATTGGTGGACATTTCCAATATTTGTTATAATGAATACTTTATTGATACTTCCCAGCTTTCCCAAAAACAGCGTTAGACCATAACAGTGATTATTATAATTAATTTAATGAATTTCTTTCAACACATTTTTGATTACGTCATGTACATCCTTATTCCAATTTGTTCTGTATACAAACTGTAATTTACAAACGCCCGGTATATTAAGGAGTAACTTACTTATATGGCTCATTACGCTAATAGGCTAATAGTGCGATATATATATATCTGAAAACCATTGGAATAGATCCAGACACGTGGGCGAGAGTTGCAACAGACAGATGCTCCTGGAGAAGAGATGTACGAAACGGACTGGTGCTCTTTGAGCGCAATCTGATCCAACAAACTGAGGATAGGCGGCACAGGCTCAAAGCGCAGTCACTTACTGCGGGACAGTGAGAATCACTAGTGAGCAGATCACTGGACCTGGCAGGACATTGTCATATGCCGATGATGTTTTAGTGTATCGTCAGGGTAAGGATAGAGAGCAGGTTGCTGTGGAACTACAAACCGAACTCAAACGCATAAGTACTTGGTGTGATGAAGCTGGGGCAATGGTCAACCCAACAAAGGCAACAGTGACTTGGTTCTCGTTGAATAATCATATTGTCAACACTCCAACACCAACTGTAATGCTGTGCTCAGAGACGGTGGAAAGAACGCAGCAATGAATTACCTGGGGATACGGTTTGATCGAAGCCTTGCTTATAATGAGCACATAGACCAGGTGATAACAAAGGCCAAGCGGGGTTTGGCTGCGATGCGGGTGATGGCGGCAGCAAACTGTGAGCAGCGCAATCTATGTCTTCTGTACGAGGGGCTGTCATGTCTGTTTTGGAGTATGCAATGGCAATCCTGACTCTCAGCCGTAAGCAGATAGAAAGGATGGAAAGGATACAGAACGAAGCTATGCGCATTATTCTTGGATGTACAAGAGATACAGCATGCAGGGCGATGCGCTACCTTCTTGATTTTCCAACCATTGAAGAGAGAATACAAGTTTGCAGGGCACGCGCCTACCTCAGAATTAACGCAAACACACAACATCCACTGCATAGTGAAATTAGGAAGGTGAAGGGCAGCAGGTTAAAAAGAGGACGGTCGTGGATGGGTCAAGCCGAAGACATTCTTCAACAGGTGTGTTCACTTGAGGACTTAGAACCTGGCGAGGAGTGGGTGCAAGTGCCAACAGATTTCTGCACATCCTTTTCAGTTTGCATCCAACTAGATAGAAAATGCAGACAAGAAAATCAGGCTGCTGTGGAGGCTGAAGTACAAGCGTTGATTTTCGAGAATTCGCTAGACGGTGATGCGGTCACCTACACAGATGGGTCGGTCGTCCGACATGTGAGAAGCTCATGGGCCTTTACAGCTCGGGCCGGAGGGAGAATTGTGAAGGAGGACTCTGGTGCTTTCACTGAAACCACAAGTAGCCTGACTATGGAAGTCATGGCAGTAAGTAAAGCAATAACATGGCACGAGACACAGACATTCACTAGGGCATGTTTCCTTAGCGACTCAATGAACATAATCAAGAGGATAGAGGAGGGGTCGATCCGAAGAGAATGGTTGCTGCCTCTGGAGCGGTCTCGGCTGACAAAGATTAGTTTCATCTTCGTGCCAGGGCATGCGGGAGTACAAGGGAATGAGCGGGCTGACAAGCTCGCAGGTGAGGCTACTGTGGAGGGCGGACGCGCCATGGACCAGGCTGACATTCTCATTGCGCTACGAGAAGTAAGACGCTTGCGTGAACCAAGTGATGACTGTGAATCTACAACCATGGCCAGACTGCGAGAGCAGCAAATTAAAAGAGGGGTGGCCAAACAAGAACACTACGCAGGAAGCCAAAGAAGATTGATAAACCAACACAGAACTGGCGTCGTTAGCCGCTACACGCTGCGGGATTTGCTGAGGAGGGGATCCGAGCACTTATGGACTGAATGGTTCGATGTGCAGTGAGGATGATCTGTCGACTAACTAACTAACTAACCTGTACTGGGAACAGGTGGCGACAATTAAATTCGGAAATAATAATTCATCCAGGACTGCCCAAACTACAACATATCCAGGCGAACCTTCTGGCCTAGAGAGACACTAGTGGAAGATAAACTCTATGGACCGCTGAATGAATTAAAAAGACTGTTAGATTCATTCAAGAGACAACATTGCAGTTATAGACATATTTCAAGCGAACGAAAGAAGAAGAAGAATCCCCATGGAGGTGAAATGGGGAGTACGGCTGGGATGCCTCTTGAACTTATACACAGATATAATTTTGTTTGATTGGTTTTGGTTTTGGTTTGTTTGGTAACACAGGGTTTAAAAGACGAGAGGATCGACTCAATTGCACCGGGTGTTATCACATACGGATCGGTCTCTTTCCACAGGGCGGCCTGCCGAAAGTGTCGCGCAAAGCACGAACTCCGTAGCTCCAGTGACAATTCCCTGGAATCTCCGAGAAAATTACACTCGTGAATCGAACGACTTGACCCGGAATAAAACCCACGACCTTCAGAGAACGAGGCAGGCGGCCACGGAGACTCCCAAAAAATCTTTAAAATGTCGGACAGCCTGGACTTAGCATCAATGGAAGAATCATAAACAATCTTTTGTGTGCTGACGATACCGTATTACTAGCAGAAAGCGAGCAAGACTTACAAGACCTAGTGGAACAAGTAGACGAACGCGGCTTAGATATTAACATCCAAAAAACTAAAAATATGATAATTAACAGTGGAAAGGAAAGGTCAACAATGAACATCACAGTAAACTGGAAGCTACTAGAACAAGTAACAAGTTTCTCCTATCTTGGGCATGTAATAACAGTTAATGACAGAAGTGAACCAGAAATCAAAAAGAGCCACAAAAGAGGCAAAAAGTTTCTTTTTTTTTCTTCTTCTTTTTTTTTCTTTTTTTTTTCTTCAAAAGCATGAAATTAATATCTAGAGATATTAACAGCGCATTGAAATGAGATTGTCAAATGTTATGTATATGTAACATTACTGCATGGCGCGGATACCTAGTTAAGTGAACAATCAAATGGAAAGTCAAATAGAGGCCCTGGAGATGTTCACACAAGCAAACGACAAAAAGAAGTAGTGTAATTTCAACAAAGACCGTACAACACAATTATCGCTAGATGAAAAATATATTGACCCACGCTCAAATTACGACAAAGGCACCCAGTCAAGCAGACATGCAGAGAAAGCGTATGTAAAATAAATATATTAATTACGTATGTCATGAAACACATCGAACACATGTGTAATTAAAGCACGTAAAAGACCATTTTAGGTAGTGGGTATTAGATGGTAGTTGCATATTTTATTTATAGACCAACCGACACTTGCTGTGGTGTTTGTTTCTTCAATATTATTAATCTCGTTGTCTAGCCAAAACCAACCTTGCAGAATAAACAGGAACCATAATCAATAGTAACGAAAATAAGTTCAGTAACGATGTCGTTCCTCATCGAATATATACACATTTATTGGTGGCAGTCGGCCATGCATTGAAATGACGCCACCGTTCCCATGTTGCTGGGAGGGCCGATGATAGGAAATTAGTAAACATTAGTAAATATTTAGTATAAACTGCAGATTCCGATTCCATCCTTTAAATTGTCATTAATGGCGAGTCTAGTTCCTACTATCCATAATTCCTTGATTTAGATTACGTCTACGGTTTGAAGCATATTACTTACTCAGTACTAGGTGTGTCGACGCCGTGCCCTTTAGCTGATAAACAATAGGCAGTCCTGATACAGTCTACTTTCCTGTGTTACAATCTCCATCTTCTGATCGTCCTCGGTAACGCAGAATAAACCTCTTATACTGATGTTCGTGGAATACTAGATGTCATGTTCCATACGCCTTTTCTGTAGAATATTTACGTTATATTTAAGAGTTGTTGTTTATGCGTTCGTCTTCCAAGAACATCACAAAACCTAACTGAATTTGATGACGTATTACACCGTGACGTCATCTAGCAACTCGTGTATTACTCAGCTTCTCTGGTTAACTCTTCTTGTCCTCTTTGCCACGATTTCCGTGCCTTATTGTAAATCATTGTCTCTTGTCTCCGACGCTACATGGCAACACTCGCTGGGACTTGCTTCGCTGTTGTCATGACGCGGATCCTAAAAGATTAGTCGGCTCTGAACCATGGTCCGTTGTGGACATGGTCAGATGTGTACAGAGAGCGATGGCTAATAAATATGCCGCTCCTTTTAATAATCGTTAGATATGTGTGAAGCTCCTCCTCCTCCTTCTCCTCCTCCTCCTCCTCCTCCTCCTCCTCCTCCAGCGTTCCGAGCCATTGAGGTTCTTTGGTGCAGATACAATCCGTCTCCATTCATCTCTCTGGTTGACCTTCTCTTGACGTCCTTTGATTCCAAGTGTTTGTGGGTCTGTATATATATTATATATATATATATATATATATATATATATATATATATGTATATATATATATATATATATATATATATATATATATATATATATTATCTCTCCGTCGTCTTCTTGGTCTACCTCGGGGTCTACGGTCATTTATTTCCTAAGTGTAAGCGAGTTTTGTTTCCCTATTGTCTTCCATTCTTTCTATATGCCCCAGCCAATGTAGTCTATTAGCCTTCATGATACCAGTGATTAGCGGGGACTTAAACAGATCAAATGCAATTATGATGTCGAATAGTTGCAAATGTAATTGAAGTATCACACTTGCAAGTATTCGTTCATTTGAAACTCGTCCCAATGGCTTTATTACAAACGCATGAAAGAAACATTAACAGGTGTGGTAGAATTAAACAAAGCATTCATTTTGAATGAATTATTCACCATGGGTTGGTCAGAAGAAGTCGCTGTATGCATTCAGGCAAGCATCCCATTGCTTAGGTAGGCGGCGAATGCCGTCCGCAAAAAAGGAGTGTGGTTGCTCACTGAGCCAAGTGTTTACCGAGTTCATTACGTCTGCATCTGTGTGAAATCGTTGCCCCCTGAGAGCTTTTTTTAGAGGTCCGAACAAATGAAAATCCCATGGTGACAAATCAGGACTATAGGCTGGTTGTTGCAGAATTTTCCACTTCTTCCTTGCTAATGCTTCCTGCACAATCTTTGCGACATGCGGACGAGCATTATCGTGCAACAAAATCACTCAGCGAGAAAGCATGCCGGGTCATTTATTCTTGATGGCTTTTTGCAGCATGTCTAGTATTTGCAAGTAGTGGGTAGAGTTCCAGCTCTGTTAGAAGGTTGGGAGATAGTTAATGGGAAATAAAGAAGGGTTTGGGAAATGGCGCACCCGTGAGCACTATTGAAAGGGGGGTTGTTAGGGGAGCTCACGGGTGACGTCAAGGATAAACAGAGTTAGTTCCAACTCAGCCTGTGATCGGTCAAGATGTGTTCTCAAGAAGTTGTACAAATTTATACCTTTGGATAATAAAACCCATTTACACTTGACCAGGGCTTTGGTGTCATCTCTTGTGATTGCCTTTCACCTGTTCGCTCCGTTACATAACCTTACCAGCGGAAACATGTAACTTGAATTTTTTTGGCTCTTTGTGATCCAGCATGCTTCCATTGCATGCTCTCTCTTTTGCTGCTTGGCTCAAAGTGGTGACATCATGATTCACCGCCTACCACTATGCGGAAGAGAAATGCATAACCCTCCACTCTGTAACGCAGCAAGTGGTTCAAACACCATCCCATGCGTTCCTCTGTTTGGTGGTCGGTCAACATCCATGGTACCTACTGTGAACACACCTTTTGATATTGCAGTTTCTTACGAACGACCTTTTGAATTGTCCCAATTGACACATAAAATTCTTTCGCTAGAGAACGTATGCTTCAACAACGGTTCATCTCTACTGCTGCATCAATTTTGGCGATGGTTTTTTTTCTGTTGCAACATTATGCGCTTGACCCGGCCATCGAAGATCTGTCGTGAACTGACGTCCTTTCCGAAACATTCGTGCCCAGTCTGTCACTGTTGTCTTCGACACACATTTGTTACCGTACGCTGCCTGCATTCTTCGATGAATTTCCACTGGTCGACACATTTCAAATGAAAGAAACTGAATCACTGCTCTTTGAGCTTCTTTGGACGGATTTTGGAAATACGCGGCCATTTTCTCAACAGTCAGAAACAGAACCTATGCATCATAGAACGATAAGCACGTGCTCTTTTATTCATTGGACAGTACTTATCACATGACTATGACATGATCATGTTCAACGTACGTAATTACGCGCGGTGCCGCATGAACGGATTTCAAATTAACGCCCCTTATACATAATGTTCTTAGACGAATATAAATGGTGGAAACCGTCGCTGGAGTCGTGTTATGTGTTCTGTTCGTCATTGTTCGAAATAAGATAGAATCAAAAAGGTAACCGACTATAGGGGTTGAGCCAGAAGAAGTTATAACATATATAGCACACAGAAAGTTAACGGAGTCAGAGGCGAAAGTATTAAATGGGAAGACGCAGTCAGCGCTCAGATGATATGTGTATTATAAGTACGAACAGACGGACATGAGAAAGTTCGTTATAATAGCAAGAATCATATGTAATAATGCACGTAACGAAAATGAGCCGCCAGAACGCTATCTGTTCTGTGGCAGTATGAGATTGCGAAACATGACCGCCCACGCTTATTGGCAAATCACTTGATGATGATGAAACTGGTTGTTCTGACATTAACACCAAATTAAATAGTTCATTATGTATCTTTCGCCACTGTCAAATGTTGCAGTATCTTCGACGCTGAAGTGAAAGATTTGCAACGAACAGCAGTCACACTTATTCATAACAAAACACATTTTAAGTGACAAATATAGGGTGCATTTTTTATGACTGTGCAGCGTTTGAAAATATTGCCGGTCCAAGCTTTGTATTCACCCTCTGTAAAGTTCATGCAACATAATCCATCCATCCATTGTGTGCCGTGCCGGTAAGCGAGGGAGGTCATGATTCGCCATTTCACTCGATCACCAGAGTCGTGGATCAGCTCAGTGTTCTTGTCTCGACCATGCCATGTGGTCAAGCCATTCAGACATTTATTTCTCTGTCTCCCCCTTGTTCTCTTCCCCTCGATCTTGCCCGTTCTTACAAAGTTCTCTAATTTATTTCTTCTCACAACATATCCAAAATGTTTGACTACGTCTGCTTTCTCTAATCAGTTTACGATTTTCATTTATTTCTTGTAGAACTTGGTTGTTGGTTTTTTCTGTCTTTCCATGATATTGTTTTAATCCTACTCAGAAACCACGTTTCCACAGCCATCAGATGTTTTTTTTTCAGCTTGAGTGCTCATTGTCCATGCATCACATCCATACAAAAGTACAGGCTCTATGTAGAACCTTAACACTCTTTTTCTCGTAGCAATTGACATCTGGTTATTGGTCAGTGTGTTTTTTATCTTGCAAAAGACTACATTCGCCATGGCGGTTCTTATCCCACTTGGGAAATAAAACGTTAAACAGTGAGCTGAAATTGCCGGAGATAGGACAAAACAAAACAAATAACACGATGACTCTAACATGGCGATATATCGTTCTTCTGTCCTTATGAAAGGTTTTATTTGCCGGTATATTATCCTTCAGCACTGAATCAGTTAAGCCCAACTTTATGAACATCAAAAATGTATATACATCTTTCTAATGAATAAAGTGGCCAAGAATCACTTTCGTAAAATTAAAAATGGTTGTTACCATCTGCCATTGAGCTATGCCTAGGAATTGCGTCATAAAAGCAGAGGTATATCCGAAAAGCAAAAACGTACAGAAAAATAAGAGACTAGTTGTCAACAGAGAGAAACGTCATTCTGACGTCACAAAACAACAGAGACTTTCTTGGAGTTGGAAATGTCAGGCTGTGCTTGAAGTTATCTGAACATTCAAACTGGCGAACCAATGATTTTATATGGACACAGTGGCTGAATTATGAGTTTAGAATAGGATACTATGATACCACAACCATATGAAATAATTCTGATAATAAATGAACCAACTGCCGAGGAATTTAGATGGAATTCGTAAGCGGCAACAAATAGACCTTGAGGATGGAGAGAAGGTGAATGGAAAGACATAGAGCGTTAATCAAGAACAATCACTTAAAGGTTTTTGGAAGTTAACATTTAATATTAATGTCAAATGTATATTTACCGACCACCCTGGTAGTTCACCAGGCACGGTATAACTTAATGAATATTGGATGATATTCAACAAACAATAAGCTGTTTACCAAATTAAACAGAGATTGATTCTGTTACAATTATGTCAACGATTCGACCTTGTCTATGCTTATTGGGTTTAAACCAAAGCGCTGTTCATTGAAAGCGAGCTACGTTGAGTTGCATTCTTCACAGTTAACGTTCTAATTTATATTAGACAGCGCATTGGCACTATCAACTTTCAAGGTAAGATCATGTCATACTGTCTAGACTGAGAAGAGGATACACAACCAGGTCTGTGTGCGAACAGGACACACAAACAGGTCTATATGCGAACAGGACTTACAACCAGGTCTATGAGCGAACAGGACACACAAAAAGATCTATGTGCGAACAGGACATACAACCGGGTCTATGAGCGAGCAGGACACACAAAAAGATCTGTGTGCGAACAGGACACACAACCAGGTCTATGAGCGAACAGGACACACAACCAGGTCTATGTGCGAACAGGAAACACAACCAGGTCTGTGTGCGAACAGCACTAACAACCAGGTCTATGTGCGAAGAGGACACACAACTAGGTCTGTTTTCGAACAGGACAAACAACCAGTTCTATGTGCGAATAGGAAACACAACCAGGTCTGTGTGCGACCAGCACCCACAACCAGTTCTATGTGCGAACAGGACACACAACCAGGTCTGTTTTCGAACAGGACACACAACAAGTTCTTTGTGCGAACAGGACACACAACTAGGTCTATGACCGAACAGGACACACAACCAGGTCTGTGTGTGAACAAGACACACGATGAGGTCTATGTGCGAACAGGACACACGATGAGGTCTATGTGCGAACAGGACACACAACCAGGTCTGTATGATAACAGAACACACAACCAGGTCTATGTGGGAACAAGACACACGATGAGGTCTATGTGTGAACAGGACACACGATGAGGTCTGTGTGCGAACGAGGAAGACAAAGCTGTAGCGTATATTCAAATGACTATTTTTTTGGCCGCTGTGTGCAAAAATTTATATACACCAGTCACTTACGTTTGTGCAGCAACTTCCCAAATGTCAAGGTTTATGTCAAATGCTTTTACTGAACTTTTAGCTGACCTTAGCAGGAAAAAAAATTATTGTGTTACTTTCTAACGGGGCATGCTAGAGTCAATTCACATCTGTAATCATTATGTCGCATCATTGGCCAATGCTCCCCGTGCAAACATTGTTCTCACTAACATGAAGTACCTGGCCACTTGCATATCAAGTATCAAGTCCCCTGCCTTTTCAAACGCCAGAGGAAATCTATTAAAGCCGTCTCCAAGCCACTAGTTCACTTTATTTGTCTCTGGAAGTGCTATTCAGTAGTCAATAGACATAATGAACTTTTCATCCTGTTCTTCTTCTTCTTCTTCTTCTTCTTCTTCTTCTTCTTCTTCTTCTTCTTCTTCTTCTTCTTCTTCTTCTTCTTCTTCTTCTTCTTCTATGTGTGGCGTTACTGCGTTATAACAGTTTACAGCAGAGCTGCGATAGTTGTGCCTTTCGGCCAATAAATCTTATTTGAGTTTTCCCGGCATTTATTGACCGGGTTCCGAGTGGTTTCATAGTACATTCCAAGGATTCAGAGTGGCGACATTTCGACCTTCCTTCTACACGTGATGCGCTCTAACAAATAGCCCAGAATATTTGACGCACATTTGAGGACCTCCGATTGGCGACCTTTGGACCTTCTTACTACATGTGGTGCACTCCAACAGGCTATCCTAGAGTATCTGCATGTACATTTGAGGACCTCAGATTGACATTCTCGACATACCCCCTACATGTGATGCACTCCAACAGGCCAGCCTAGAGTATCTGCATGCACATTTGAGGAACTCAGAGTGACGACATTTCGTACTTTCTCCTAGAAGATGTGCACTCCAGATGCCTAGAACATCTGCATGCATGCCGTCCGGTCCTATAGGGAAGGCAAGAGCAATTCACGCGCATTCTCCAGCATCCAAAAAAACTTTTATACCAGCAAAACCGATGCTTTGAGGCTCTGATATTGGACTAATATAAGGAATCGTCAAGTCTTGCACATCGCTGCTGCTACTGATGATGATGATGATGATGATGATGATGATGATGATGATGATGATGATGATGATGATGGTGGTGGTGGTGGTGATTATTTGAAAAAAAAAGGGGGGGGGGGAAACGTGTTCAGGCTCCGTTTAACCGTCAGTATGTCGACGTGTTATATTTGATGCCCTATGGTGTATCTTTTCTGCTTGCGGGGCTGCGTGTCTTGTTTCCTGATTTCAAAGTGTTTCTAGCTTGGTGTTGATTTATTATTTGTTGTTAATTGTCATGTCCGGTCAGATTCGCGCACTTGTAGGGCCTGGTATTGTTAGGGCCCTCCCGTCTTTTTCCGTCTCATGGTGGTTTTTTTTTTTTTAGGGAGGATTCATCTGCAGTCGACCTGACAATTAATCCGTCCATTTCTCTTGTGGCTTGGTCTGTAGTTTAATCGTCGTGGTCTATTTCTGCTTTCAAATCTGGTGTCTTTCACTCTCATTATTGGTGAAGTGTAGTTTCTTCTCCTAGTCACCGTTGTTTCTTGGTCGCTTTCGTGTTCACTTTCTGTTTCTTGTTCCTCTTTTGTTGCTTCGTCTTCTGTCTGGGGCTTGCTGTTGGTGTCGTCTGCTTGTGCTGTTTCATTCTTGATCTGTTTCTTGAGCAGCTCAGTCTGTGCTCTTTCTTCTTCGGCTTTTTATTTTAATTTCAATGTTTCTTCCCTTTCCGCTATGATTTCAGACATCCGAGCCACAGCTAGCTCGATCTTCTGCATGGTTTCATGGCCTCACTTCCGTATTTTGATTTCCCCAGTACATTGGCTGCACTTCAGCAGGACACCGTACTGAGATGTGGACTTTGAAGACCTTCACACAATGAGTGATTGATTCCTCAGCACAGCACCAACAGCTTTTATGGCATTCGTTGGTGTTCCAGTATCACAGTCGAGGCTAATGATTTCTACATTGATTGTCACACAGAATCGCGTTTGAGGCGGAGAAACCAATCTTTGAAAGACACAAAGAACAATGTTTTTCCATCTTTCCTGAAAGGTGACCCACCGTTGGGACATGAACCCGGAACCTAGCGTGATCCAGCTAGACTTTCAGCCTTGGGAACCCGAGACGTGTTTTTAACGCAAAAATACATGTGGACTGTTAATATAACAGATGTGAGACAGTCAGGGTCTCAAAGTCAGTGGTGTACAAAGTAATATACGTAAGTCGGTAGTATTAACTTTTCCGTTAGTTAGTTACTTAGTTAGTCGCGATTCCAACTTCACAGCAACGGGTAATCCCTATTATGCTCCGTCCTTGTGTCAGTGAATTTCATACAAAATGCTCCTCACTGCCCAATGTGAAAAGTGGAACAGACAGGAGTCTCGACAAACCAACAGCCTACACAGGTACACTGTGCATAATGCAGCCGCCAGAATGTCAACACAAAAGTCTTCCACGAAAAATAGTCCATCATCAATGGAAGCGGTAGTCACTAGAAAACCAACAGCCACACATTACTGCATAAGGTAAACCAGTCCGTTTTGCAACAAAGCCAGCCGCCATTCTTCCGATGCAGTTCACGCTACAAACAACCGTGAATAGATGTGAAAGCATTTCAATGTACATAATGCCGCCGCCAGAATGCCAACACAAAAGTCCTCAACGAAAAATACAGTTCATCGTCGATGGAAGCGGCAGTCACTAGAACACCAGCCGCCACACATTTCTGCATACGGCAAAACCAGTCAGTTCTGCGACAAAGCATGCCGCCATTATTCTGAACACGCAGTTCACGCTCCGAACAACCGCAGACAGATGTAAAAGCACCTCACACGAAATTCACAGCTCACAGTGTCGCGTCACGCACTCAGCTCAGTAGCAAGGCGACGGAACTATACACTCCCTGTCCAACATGAGGAAAATGCGAATGCAAACGGCAGCCACGAGTATAAACACTCCAGAGGTCTTAACCGTTTAAATGCCTTTCCTCCATGACATGGAGAATGCTTTGAAGAAATGTAAAAATTCAGAAATAAACATCATAATGGATGACTTTAATCTAAAGTAGGAAATCAAGTCGACTGATGCACAGTAGGTAAACATGGTTTTGGAGATTTGTGAAGAGATTCACAGGAAAGTTAGAACATTATTAGCCTATTAAGAGAGGTGTGAGACACGGATTTGTAATTTCTCCATATCTTGTTTCCCTGTATAGTGAAAATATTTTCAGAAATGTTGAAGATATGAAAGGAATCATCAATGGGGGACGTAATATCAATGACATTAGATATGCGAATGATACAGTATTGATTGCAGACAATGAGCGGGATCTGCAACAGTTAGTAGATGAGATTGTTGCACACAGTGAACAACTAGGGTTAGAATTAAATTGTAAGAAGACACAGATTATGATCGTCACTAAGAAGATGGAAATACCACAATGTAATATATAAGTAAATGGGGATATTCTTAAACAAGTGAATCGGTACAATCTGAGAACAGTCATCACATCTGATGGGAGATGCTTAGAAGAGATTAGAACAAGAATCATCATGGCGAAGGCAGCCTATTGTCAGATGGAAAACATATTGACCAATAAAAAGATGTTAATTGCTACGAGAAAAAGAGTGTTGAGGTGCTACATAGAACCTGTACTTTTGTATGGATGTGAAGCGTGGACAATAGCAGACAAACTGAAAAACATCTGATGGTTGTGGAAATGTGGTTTGTAAGGAAAATTCAATGAATATCATGGACAGACAGAAAAACCAATGAACAAGTCCTACAAGAAACAAATGAAAACCGTAAACTGAATAGAGAAATTAGACGTAGACAGTTACAATTTTGTTTTGGCCACGTTATGAGAGGAAATAAATTGGAGAACTTGGTGACAACCGGCAAGACTGAGGGTAAGAAAACAAGGGGAAGGCAGAGAAGTAAATACCTGGATGGCTTGGCGACGTGATATGGTCGAGACAAGAACACTGAGCTAATTCACGACTCTGGTGATCGCGTGAGACGGCGAAACATGACCACTCAAGCTTATCGACACGGTACATGATTATGATGTATACCATTGACCGACATCGTCACCCCAACAATAAGATGTTCACTTTTAAAAGGCAGTATTTACTTCTATGTACCTTATATCTTACCTGCCGGTCCGGTTGTCTTGTGTTCGAATCCCAACCGCGGCGGATTGTTGGTTAAACTGAGGGGCGCTTCCACATCGACCCAGGCTAAAATTGGTACCACGTAAGCTCATGGGAAGTAAAGACGGCCAATTAGCTAGTTGCATATCCTGGTACAGGACCTCGCAGTCAACACCGGCAATTTTTGGCTGCTGGTGATTTCTAGGCAAGTTTATACTCAGTAGTTTGCCATTGCTTTCTGAGCGACCGACACGCATAACTTTGTATGGGAACCAATGCAAAGCGGCCTGCTTCTAAATCGCCATGAGCTGTGATTTCGATCTCGGTATGCGGTATTGTGAATTGCATTCGCCACTGTGCCGGCTAGTGCCTGCACACAAATAATGGGACTAAAGTGATATGACAAACTCACTCAGTATTTCAGGATCCTCGCTGGTGTTATGGAGTTCGTGCACTGAGCTGAGTTTCTCCAGACTCAGGTTTGAGTTAGGAGGAGAACGGAGCACTTATGGGTTACACCCGTGTGCCGTGATATTCATCCATCGACTAAACTAAACTAAAAAAGACAGACTCACTCATGTGGAGCTCATGGGGAGAACTAAAATATGCCGGTGAACCAAGAGGTCAGGAAAAGACGCTGGATCTGGATAGAACACACGTTGAGAAAACCTCAGACTAGTATTACTAGACACTCTCTTGGTTGGAATCCACAAGGCGAACGAAATAGTTGAAGACCTAATAAGACGCAGAAGAAGAGACTTTCAGAATAAATGAACAGCTATATGGGGTAGGATCGGAGCTGCAGGAGGTGGCAAATATTGCCCAGCTTGATGTAATTTGGTTGAGGTCCTATGTCCCAGAGGTGGATACAGGGCAAGAGATAAAGGAGAAGAAGGAGGGCCAGTGAGGTATTAACCACATCACCATTCGACTGCCCACTGGTCAATACAAAGATGGCGCTAGAGCCAAATACCCAATATGGCACCCTGGCAGCGGCCTTATGGGTGTGTGCCTGCGCGTGCTGTTGTTTGCCGGGACTGCAGTCTGTTTCACTTGTCACATAGAACAGTGAAGAGTGATGCAGGAAATAAGCATTATGGTGTGATCTTTTGCCTCCAAACCCTACTCAAGACGACTACCACGTTATGGACAGACCAGAACAGGTCATTCTTCTGCGCCTCAGAACAGGACACAATAGATTACGCAACCACATGCACACACAATTCAAGATTGGTGACAGCCATGTGCACATGTGGTTTGGCGTCGCAGACAGCAGAGCACATACTCCAGGATTGCCCAAACTACAATATATCCAGGCGATCCTTCTGGCCTAGAGAGACAACAGTGGAAGATAAACTCTATGGACGGCTGAGTGAACTAAAAAAGACTGTTAGATTCATACAAGCGACACATTGCAGTTATAAACATATTTCAGGCGAACAAAAGAAGAAGAAGACTAACAGTATGCCCCAGGGGTAGAAAAGTGTCCTGGAGTTTTATTACTGAGTGTTTATCAAGTTTTATTGCTTACTGGTAGATTGTTCAATCAGCTGTCTGTTACCTGGTTGTTTATTCACACATAAAGTAGACTTGGACCAGAAATAGTACACAATTAAATGAACAAGTACTATAATGCCGGCGAAGGGGTTAAGGTCGAAGTTCGTAATCCCGCATACCTGCGTTCGAAACACAACTGTGTGTGATTTGGCAGCAGACCGCCTTACGTTGTTTTTTTTTAATGAAATGGGATGAGTGCCGGTCATTCAGAAAACAATGGCAAACTACAGAACGTAAAATTGCCCAGGAATCACGAACAGCAAAAGAATGCTGGTGTTGACTGCTACGTCCTGTAAAGGACATGCAACTAACTATTAAATTTCCATTCACTGAGCATTGAAATTGCGGAAGATACCACGAAACAAAATAACACGATGACCCTAGTATGGCGACATATCGTCCTTCTGTTCAAATGTGATGTCAAATATGACGATATAATATCCGTCGGGGCTGAATCAGATAACTTATCACTCTAACATCACATGTCAACATTTCACACTGGACTGCCAAATGTAGAGAACATAGCCCTTAGGAAAAGTTGACATCTTTTAGACAGATGTAAAGTTTTATGAAAGAAAGCAAAGAATCGTTCTACACGCTTTGATGCGTTGTAGAATCATGGTGCTAGATCCATTTTCTTACAGACCCATCGTCGTCGTTACTTGCCAGCAAATATCCCACTACCCACTTGATGCTGGGTCGACCGGTGAGCCCAAGTCAATGTTGAAAAACGACGCCTCCTGTAGAGGGTTTCGAACACAGCCCATCTGGCTGGCAATCAGCAAGTTAGCCATTGCATTACCTTGGCGGCCATAGTGGTTTGTAAGGAGACTAAAAATTTTTTTTTTTTTTTTTCCTGGACGGGTCTTGGCCCGTTTTAGTGAGTCTCTATTGTGACATGTCGGAATTCAAGTAACCAAGGAACAGTTTACTTTCTCTTTAATAACTCTGAAAAGAAATCAGCAATATATTTGTATATAGATATAAATTGACCAAAGAGCACAGTTTACGTTCTTTTCTATAGCTCTAAAAAAATAAATAATTAATGTATCTGTATATAGATTTTCAACTAACCTAAGAGCACAATTTACGTTCTTGTCAATAACTCTGAAAAGAAAGCAATAATTTATAAATATATATATATATTATATATATATATATATATATATATATATATATATATATATATATATAATATTTTTTTAAATGGTAAACAGTATTTTTCTAATGAAGATACGTTTCTTTAAAAAAGGTCACAAATTATAAACACATACAAATTGCATACTTCACACACACACACACACACACACACACACACACACACACACACACACACACACACACACACACACACACACACACACACACATACACACATACACAAGTGTTGGCAATAACCCTTTGACCCTAACCATAAAGAAAATGCCATAGACAACCGAAACTGTAAATAGTGTTTATTCCTTTTCAATAAAGCCGCCGCCTGGTTTGTTACCCTTATACCAACTTTGCTTGTATTTGAAAAGATCCTTGGAAATAGAGCACCCTATTTTTCCGACTAAATCAGTTATCCCATGTCAGCGTGACTTATTCGTCAATGTCGCATGGTTTTTTTTAAGCTGCTGTTTTCTAAGAATTTGAAAAATAAAGAAAGTCCTTAGTTGCACATTCAGAAGAATTAGGTGGGCGTGGAAGAATCTCAATATTGGATACCTGCTGCACAAGCCGTGCTTTTGTGAGAGGGGGCATAGTCTTGAAGTAAAGGAATGGTTTTGTGTCCATGCTATCGCTCGTTTTCTGTTTTTGTTTTTATTTTTCGGTTGATAAGGAGATCAATGCAAAACGCAAAGAATATCAAGTTTAGACTTGATAGGTTTAGACTTGTCCAATGACCAAGTCCTACGAGAAGCAAATGAAAATCGTAATCTGATTCGAGAAATATGGCGTAGTAAATCGAGATATTTTGGATAGATTATAAGACATAAATAAACTGGAAAATTTAGTCACATCTAACAAGATTAACAAGGAAAGAGCAAGGGGAAGGCAGAGAGATACATATATGGATGGCCGGGCACACATGGTATGTTCGAGACAAGAACACATGGCTGATTCAAGGTTCTGGTGATCGTGTGAGATGGCAAACCATATCTCACCAAGCTAATCGGCATGAAACATGATGATGATGAAGGAGATATGCATATTGCAGTCTATTAACTGCGTTGCCACGAGGCAGATAATCTTTCATTGTGTGTCCTAAACCAATATGCATAACTTGTCCCACAGATGTCTGTGCTCTCGGCTTGACGGGTGTTGGGGAGCCTGAGGTTTCCCCACAACCTGCTGGACATTTTGCGTTGGGGACATAATGCTATATCCAAATATTATCTACGGCCACTCGTCATCAAGTGCCTTGCCGGCTGGCCTAGGCGATCTTGCTTCTCCACAAATTGCGATCTCCAACAGCTTGGATCAGTTCATGTGTTGACTCCCTTCTGTGCCATGACACAAGACTCTGGCATTTTCTCTCGCCGTCTTCCGCTATCTTTCTTTCAACAAATATTTTCGATTGTCACAAAATGTTCTAGTTTGTGCCTTCTCAAAATGTGGCCACAAAATGAGGATTGTCTCTGTCTGATGTGTATGATAAGTTACCTTTGAGACTTAGTTTCCCTCAAAATGTCCAGATTGCTCATTTTTGCTGTCCAATTAATTTTCAACATTCTTCTATAAAACCACACCTCCGAGGCCTCAACGTATTTTTTCACCTGTTTACTAATTGTCCAGGATTCCCAGCCGCATATTAAATGCAAGAATTCTTTTACTAACTTTTAATAACAAGGGCTTATTGCACAAAATGTTCTTAATTTGATATAATGCAGTTTTTGTTTGTCATGTTCTGTTCTTTATCTCGTGGGGGGGGGGGGGGGGTGTGGCATCTTCCATCTGATGTTATCCATGTTCCTCGATATCTGAATTTCTGCACTGGCCCCAAAATAACATGATTTAATTTAATTGTACATTTAGGCACGATTTGTTGTTTCCTTGATACCACTATGACTTCTGTCTGTCTTCACTATGGTTGTCAAAATGTTCTCTGGCTGGCACTTTTGAGTACATTTTCACAGGAGTTTACCTCCCTTGCTTCTGTTCACTTGCTAATAAGCGTTGGATCCAGATGGCCACACACTTTCTCATACTTATTTCATTGTAACATTTTTTTAACGTTTCTTTCACTAAATTTTACTCTCTCTCTCTCTCTCTCTCTCTCTCTCTCTCTCTCTCTCTCTCTCTCTTTCTCTCTCTCTCTCTGCATGTATGTGTGTGTGCACGTGTGTGTCCGTGTGTGCGTGCGCGCGCACGTGTGTGTGCGTACGCGCGTGCGCGCGCGCGTGTGTGTGTGTACATCCGCGGAAGCCTCATTGGTGTTATTTTACAGAAGACAAATTCCCTGGAAAGCCAAAACGTTTTGAAAGAGACGACGACACAATGAAAGTTTATTGCATCAGAAATGGCAGCTTTTTACGTAATTTGTTTGGCCACATTGCGAGAAGAGAGTTGAGTTGAGTTGTTGAGTTGAGTTGAGTTGAATTGAGTCAAGAACCGACATCACAACACTCGGGACATTTGCATAAGTGTTCCGTCCTAATCTGCAACAGCCAGCGAAGAGCCCCAATACGACAATATGTACGTCTGACTTTTCTACAAAAAGAGAAAAATAGACCATGTTGTGCACATCTTGAAAGATTTGTGGCAAGCAAGATAGAAGAAGACAGCAGGAGAAGATTGCTGACAGCCATTGTTCCTTGCATATATTATACCAGAGCCGACATTAAAACATACTGGTGGTGATATTGTTGGTGGTGATCATTGAAGCATGATCGCATGCACAAGTTTTCAAGGCACTTGACAGTAATGATATATATGTATACATTACAGTTACGCTTTTTGGACAAACAGTCCCAATAAATAGAAGAAGGTAGCGTGACATTGTTCGCACGTAAACACAGTTACAGCCCATCCTGGCTTGAGTGACACTTGACTCAATGTTGTGTTTGAAAATGGCGTCACGGTCAGGGTCGTTTCAGGTCCGTTGCTTCAGTGTCGTGTGCATGTTGTGTATAGCTTAAAGCGAATTGATAAAGAATTTGCATAAATTAAAATACACAGAGAGTGCGTTGGCAGCTTCAGTTTATTGTACTGTTCACAGCTGTAACTTGATTATCGAAAAGTAATGAATGTCACGTAACGAAAACTTGCATATTTCTTTGGTGGCGACATTTTCCAAGAAAGCGTCTTACGCTAATGCTTACATAGTAACTGATGATGTATCAACGAGCAATGTGTTTGTTAACTTGCTCGGTCCACGCAAGTTACTTTAACTCTTTCTTTCTAAGAAAACTGTCATTAAATATTATTTTTTTTAAAGAAAGTTGTCATTAAATACTATTTCTTTCTAAGAAAGCTGTCTTACAAATCTCTCTTTCTAGGAAAGCTGTTGTATAAAAAAAAAATAAACTTTATAGCAGAAGAAATTTTTAAAGTAAAATAAAGTTGGATCGCTTGAGTCAACTAAGAACAATTGACGGGAAGAACTAATGCAAGTTAATAATCATCATCATGAATCACCGGAGTCAACACAGTGAGCGATTGACGGGAAGAGTTACCTTCAAGTTGAATATCCATCCTCATTCAGCAGATCCTTTGCTGAAAGACGCTCTCAACACGATCCGCCAAACAGTGTCTCGGTCTCGGGCCATCTTTCCTGCCTCGTGAACCCTCAAGACCACTACATCTGTAATGCCATGTCTCTGGCCATCTTTCCTGCCTCGTGCACCCTCAAGACCACTACATCTGTAATGCCATATCTCTGGCCATCTTTCCTGCCTCGTGAACCCTCAAGACCACTACAAATGTAATGTTATGTGTGTCGTGTACTGGTACTAGTACTGGTGCTACTTCTTCTTCCAAAAACTATGCTTTCTATGACTGCTTTTTTTTTTTTTAAATTCAAGCCACTGTGATGCTGAATATGGTAACTGTATTTCAGTTTCATAGACATGCTACTGTTTCTGAGTAATTTTTCTTGGATTTTCAGATGTTGTAGAATATCTTGGAAGTATGATCACAGAAGATGGCAGATTGGACAGAGAAACTGAAATCAGATGTCAAAAAAGCTAGTGTACTTACATATCAATTATCACCCTTACTGAAACATCCAAACATACCCATGCCCGCAAAACGACAGATAATAAACAGCATATTCACACCAACCCTATGCTACCAATCTCAAACCTGGACTTTATACAAATTACACCTTCGCAAAATCAACACCTGCGAAATGAGATGCCTGAGGAGAGCTGCCAACTTAACAATCCGAGACCGAGTAAGAAATGCTGTTATCAGACAGACTGTGGGATCAACACCTTGTGCCACATTTATTGAAGACAGAAGATCAAGTGGTTTGGCCATGTCGTTAGAATGCAACACCAGCAACTACCATCACTGGCCTTACATCAAAGATCATCTGCGACGAGACCACGAGGACGTCCAAGAAGAAAATGGATTGACGACATCAGAGACATTGTACAACCACACGGAATGACACTATCTAGTGCCGCCCACCGGGCGCTGGAACGCAAATTATTCCTCCCCACTTGGCGGCAGAAGTGGAAGATGATGATGATGATGATGATGATGATGATGATGATGATGATGATGATGATGTAGAATGTATGTTGCCGAGTGGCTAAGAACGCCTGGTTCTCCTCCCGGAGACCCGCGTTAGAATCTTCGGTAAGGTGTTGACTATTTTTCTGTCTATTTTTTTTTTTGGGGGGGGGGGGGGGGGGGGAATCCCAACCTGCATAGTTCGCGGCGACTGCACTAGCCAGGCGGCCTTAATTCCTCAGGCTCAAGACACCCCCCCCCCCCCCCCCCACCCCTGCGTATTCGCAAGGTATTATTTGCAGTAGATGACTGTTTTTTTGAGGGGACAGTAGAATAACATTATATTCAACAAGAATAACAACCCATAGAACAGTGTATACAACTGTAAGAGAGAGAGAGAGAGAGAGAGAGAGAGAGAGAGAGAGAGAGAGAGAGAGAGAGAGAGAGAGAGAGAGAGAGAGAGAGAGAGAGAGTAGTTTTTAAGACGAATGTTGCGAATTCCTTGGACTGCCAGAGTAACTAACAACGATTGCCTGAAAGAGGCTAATGAAACTAGAACATTATATACAACAATAAGAAAGAGACAAACAGCTTTCTTTGGTCATGTGTTGAGAAGAGAGGCATTGGAGAACATCGTGACAACTGGAAAGATCGAGGGGAAGAGAGGCAGAGGCAGACCAAGAGAAATGATGCTGGACGGATTGAGACGGTGGCATGGAGGAATATCATCAGCAGAGTTGATCCAGAACATCAAAGACCGAGATCTGTGGAGAGCCCTGAACGCCTACGCCAGCTGGCATGGCACTTGATGATGATGATAGGTGCCGGTTGTTCAGAAAGCAATGGCAAACTACTTAACGTAAAACTTGCCAAGACATCAACAACAGCAAAAAATGCTTGTGTTGACTGCAAACGTCCTGTAAAGGATATGCAACTAATAATTTAACAAAAAGGGAGACAAGATATCTTGATGACTGAAGAAATCAGTGGCAGAAGAGACAGCGGCACAGACGGGAAGAAATGATACTTGAATGGCTAATACGATGGCATGGAGGAACACAATCACTAGATTTGATCCATAACACCAAGGACCGAGATTTGTGGAAAGACACGAAAGCCCAGGCCTCTTTATATAGATCATATTTGTCTAGACCAGTGGTTCTCAACCGGTGGGGAATCCCTCCCCCCCCAGGGGGGAATTTTAGGGTTTCCAGGGTGGGGGGGGGGGGGGGGGATGAAGACCATTTCAAGATCGCGTTAATACAAGAACCGATTACTTGATATTGTTTTTCCCTGCATACTTTACAGTTATGTACGTCTCATCCTTCTAAAATTCATTTTATAAAGCAAGTAGACCCACAAATCATGTTTTATGTGGATGTATAGACTTGTTTTAGTATATGCTATTAAATTTACCTTCCATTTCTACGTTTACTGTGTAGGGGTGGGCGGAGGTTTAGATAGGAAATATGAAAGGGGGGAATGACCTTCTGAAAATACGGTGAAGGGGGGCACGAGCCAAATTTTTGATAGGAAGGGGGGGAATGACGTTCTGAAAATATGGTGAAGGGGGGCACGGGCCAAAAAAGGTTGAGAACCACTGGTCTAGACCATATTTTTATAGACCATATTTTTATAGATCATATTTTTATAGATCATATTTTAATAGACTATATTTTTTATAGATCAATTTTTATAGACCAATTTTCTTTTTATAGATCATATTTTTTTAGACCATATTTTTTTACATCATATGTTTATAGACCATATTGTTTATAGTTTATATTTTTATAGACCATATTTTTTAAAGAGCATATTTTTATAGACCATATTGTTTCATAGATCACATTTTTATAGAACATATTTTATAGACCATATTTTTATACATCATATTTTTATAGACAATATTTTAATAGATCATATTTTTATAAGCCATATTTTTATAGACCATACTTTTATAGACCATATTTTCATAGATCATACTTTTATAGACCATATCTTTTTTATAGATCATATTTTCATAGAGCATATTTATTAAAGATTTACTGGTTGACATGGTCAGTATCTCACCCGCCGCCTTCTCTTCCCAAGACATTTCCTGGTACCCATTTTGGGCTGGGTCAATCTGGGGGGCCAGATCCATTTCTAAAAATTTGAATCCGCGTCAATGCGGGTACCACCCCATGACCACGGAACAAAGCAGGCAAGTTTAATCCCCACTAGATACAGGCGTGTGTACCGCCTCTACAGCTGTAGGATCGACATTAATAAATACACGTAAATAACCCGTCTTCACGTCATGAGGTGAATTGGCTATACTGTGTTAGTCCCATTTCTATACCGATCGGCACTCTATGGGCAATGTGATCAATATCACGGCTCTGCCTTTACTTCCAACGAAAAGTCATGGTACCCAGTTCAGGCTTCGTAGACCTGGGATCTCAGCTCAATGAAATTTTTAAAAAAAACCGCCTTAAAGTGGATTTCCAAAAAACCCACCGTTTCATGTTATCCATTGTGCTTACGCGACTTCTCGTAAAAGTGATATCGGAATATTTTCTTGAAATGGTATCAGGTGTAAAGCGGCTCTATCTAGTTAATTTTGTTATTTTTGTCAAGGATCCCTTGAATATTTCCATAGTGCTTTCATCTACCCCCATAACTCACACAAAGAGTTATTGGATAACTAATATAAGATAGCGGGTAATATGTAAATATCTTTTGAGTCATGCGATTGAATGGCAAGAGACATTTGACATACACAGAATTTGGGACTTTTACGACCGCGATCAAATGAAGAGGAATTTACCGTTGAATAATTCCAAGAAACGTATCGCAGAACTGTGTTGTTGCATTGGGGAAGCACGCATTCAATTATTGAACAATAGTAAAATATTATGTATAATACACACTCGTATATAATTCGCATGTTTAATTCAGCCCACATTTTTTTCTAGTAAAATGCAAATTCGATTATAATACGCACCGTAAGTTTTCAAAATTATATTTTATTTAAAAAAAAAAAAAAAAAAAAAAATTCAGAGAAACGAATGTACAACAACAACATGAAACAGGTACGTACAATCTAGATTGCAGGTACCTTGGGCTTCCTGGTCATCACTATAATTAAAATTGAGCTCATCTGGTGTTGTAGAGTTATTTCATCATTGGTCACATCATAATAAATACCGCCACCTTCTTCATGCAGTGACACCTGTTCTTTCTCCCACAAAACGCCGTTCTCAATGCCGTCAAGCTTTCTGGAAATACTAGATTCAAATCTTGTAGGCCTGGAAGTCTGCATGGCCGAATGGAATAGAGCTCTCGTTTTTAAACATCCGGTGTGCTGATTTAGAGGTAGCGAATTCAACCCCTACACCGGTCAATTGGACTAAAATGGTGGCTTCTGTCCTTGACATGGGGACGTAAATTACAAGTGCCTCTGAAGTCAGAGTGGGCACGACTTATGGCGAGGGACACTGGTAATAGGGGAAAGCTAATCCACACGCAAAAATCAGCCCAGTGCACTAAAATTGTAGCACGTATGTGGAATACGCTTGAGGTCAAAGCGAGCGAACAAAACCTCCCACAAAAAAACAAACAAAGAATCTTGTAAGCCTTGCTGAATTAAGATCTGATCTAATTCCTTCCAAGCCGCAAGTACACACTCTATGACATCTGCGTGAGTCTGTTGATACCTTTCATGGATGATTAACTTTGCTTAACTTTGCATTCTATTTACGACGGATAGCATCTTTCATTGGCTTGTTAACAGCAAAGACTAAAGGTTGCAACAGACGAATCGTGTGGCCTGGAATTATAACCAAGTCGGATTTGATTTTCTTAATTTTCTTCTGGATAGAAGGCATCCACGACACCGAGACCCGCCGATCACCATCATGGGAGATCACCACTACCATGGGAGATCACCACTACCATGTGAGATCACCACCACCATGGGTGACTTTTTTTTGGATACCACCATGACGTGATGCCCAAGCACCAGGCAATGGTTAGTACATCTACCACCCATTCTTCCACCCTGATGTGAACACTTTCGGAAACTTTATTCCTTTTGCTAGTGTCATTCTGTTAAACCTCCTTTCTCTTAATAGTTTTGATAGGCGGCAATTGTCCTCTATCTTTTGCTAGTGCCATTCTCTTAAACCTCCTTTCTCTTAACAGATTTGAAAGGCGGCAATTGTCCTGTATCCACAGTTACAAGTTAGTTGCATGTCCTTCACAGGACGTTGCCATCAGCCCCAGAATTTATTGGCTGTTTGTGAAATACTATGATATTTTACGTTCAGTTGTTTGCCACTAGATATAGGTCGAGCGAAAGTTGCATTTGAGAAAATGAAGAGTAATATGCAATAAGTCAATATCCCTGAATGTAAGAGAGAGAGAGAGAGAGAGAGAGATAGAGAGAGAGAGAGAGAGAGAGAGAGAGAGAGAGAGAGAGAGAGAGAGAGAGAGAGAGAGAGAACGAACGAACGAACGAACAGACTTTATTTTCAAAGGGTAACAAATTGGGCACGCAGGCCCGTCTTACATTCGGCCCTTCCACTCACTCAGCTTTCTTTCATCAACAGTGCATAGGAAAAAAAACATTGTCACATGAATTTTGTAAACATAAACAATGCATATTACTATGTTATGAGACACATCCACCACCCACCCACACATCCCCCATTCACTCCAACTCCCCCACCCAACCACACACATAACCCACACACACATACATTCCCCCACCATCCACCACATCCCTACACCTACACATCTCCCCACCCACACACACCTCTCACCCACCACACATCCCATCCACCCACACCCCAAGCACACATACATTCAATAACCCACACATCCCCCACCTACACACATCTCCCCACCCACTCACATATCCTCTACCCGTCCCATTACCCACCAACAATCACTCACCCACATATCCTCCTCCACCCACACACCTCCACCCACCCAGCCAAACACACATTCCTCAGCCACACACACATCTCCCCGTCAACTCACATATTCCGCATCTACCCACACACAAATTCCGCACCCACCCACATAATCTCCCATCTCCCCCAGCCCACTCACAGATCCCGAGCCCACACCTACACAGAGAGAGAGAGAGAGAGAGAGAGAGAGAGAGAGAGAGAGAGAGAGAGAGAGAGAGAGAGAGAGAGAGGGAGAAAGAGTACTGAAATGTTATTTATAATCTGTTTTGCTAAATGGTAGCGAATCATAGAATGTTTATGAACAAACAAGGAAAGGCTTTGAAGTAACGGAGATTGGCTCATGAGATACATTTTGCGAATTCCTTTGACTGCCAGAGTAACTAACAATGATTTCGTGAAAGCGGCTAAGGAAACTAGAACATTATATGCATCTATATCACAGAGACAAACAGTATTCTTTGGTCATGTGATGAGATGAGAGGCAATGATGAAAATCGCGACAACTGGTAAGATAAGTGGGGAAAGAGGCAGAGTCAAACCAAGAGAAACGATGCTGGATATACTGAGATGGTAGTATGGAGGAGGTCCAGAGAACAGTGACCGAGATCTGTGGAAAGACATGATCACCGACACCAGCTGTCAAGGCACATGATGATTATTATTAGTTTGCCATTCGCGAAGTACATAGGGAAGTGCGCTTATAATGCCAGTAACTCGGTCGGACTAGGGTTCGTATCCTGGGCTCGTCAACTGTTAAGTGAGGAAAGAATGGACACCTATGTCTTGGTGCATTCAGGCCTACAAAATGTAATGGCCCTTTACCATCACAAACCCATGGCGGGAAGCTTCCTAGGAACAGAGAGAGAGAGAGAGAGAGAGAGAGAGAGAGAGAGTTTACGATTATTTTCTCAACGATTGACGGCTCATACCATCTAAATCAACGCAAAGCGGTCTGCCTCTAAATCTACCCCGGCTGATTTCGAACCCTCGACTCATTATGTCAGGATATTGTGAAACTGCGCTTCACTAACCTCTAGGTCACTCACTCCGAGTTATCTGCAGTCCACGCTAATGTCACGCTGAAGGGAGACTTTTTTTATTTTATTATTTTTTGTTTTTTGCATATCTTTTATAGGACATCGCTGTCAACACCAGCATCTTTCAGCTGTATGTTGATCTTTTGGCAAGATTACGCTCAGTAGTTTGCCATTGCTTTCTGAGCGGCCGGCTCACATACCCCGTAAGTTACCGATGCGATTCGAACCACTGCTGATTCTCACCGTCATCACGTTACTGACGAGAGTATACGAGATTACGGAGAAAAGTCATAACCTCTAAGCCACGAAGCCGGCGAAGGGAGACTGCTTATGTCAAATAGTACCTATAGACACAGTTGGTGTGCCCTTGGTTATCTGCAGTCCACGCTAACATCGCGCTGAAGGGAGATTGCTCATGTCTAATAGTACCTAGAGCAGTGGGGAATTCTCCCCCCCCCTCCTCCAGGGGGGGGGGATTTTTGGGATTCCAGTGGGGAGGGGTATTAAGATTATTTCAAGATCGCGTTAATTCAAGAACCGATTACTTGATATTGTTTTTCCCGCCATGCTTTACAGTTCTGTACTTCTCGCCCTTCTGAAATTTATTTTATAACGTAAGTAGACCCGCAAGTCACGTTTTATGTAGACGTCTAGACTTGTTTTAGTATTTGGTATTAAATGTAGCTTCCATTTTTACGTATACTGTGTAGGGGCGGGGGAATTTATAAGGAGGAAATATGAAAGAGGGAGGTGGGAATGACATTCTGAACATATGGTGAAGGGGTGCGTGGGTCAAAAAAGGTTGAGAACCACTTATCTAGAGAGACAGTTGGCATGCCCTTGGTAACTCCGGGAGCCGCTGTGTCATACTGGATAGTGCGCTGGCCTGCCAAGGCAGTAGTCCAGGTCCATTCCCAACAGAGGCTGGGTTATTGTGTCCGACCAGCACCGCTCAGAGGTTAACCCTACCTCATACAAATGGGTAAGATAGAATTGTCTGTTTTTTGTCTGGAAGGGAACTAGCCACCCCACCTCATATGTTGTGGCTAGAATATGTGAAGACCTAATAGTTAACTAAAATTGAAGAACAACAAAGCTGTTGGTGAAGATGAAATCTCAGGAGAAATGCTCAAAGCAGCAGATGAGAACACCTTACAACGTTTGTTACAGCTGATCAATGAAATCTGGCAAAGCGAATCCCCACCACAACAGTGGAAAGATGGTGTAATTTTCAAACTGCCTAAAAAGGGCGATATGTCTGATTGCAATAATTGGCGTGGTATCATTCTATTGTCAGTACCAGGAAAACATTTTTGTAGCATGCTACTTGAGAGATTGAAAAAGGCGATAGATGAAAGGCTCAGAGAAGAACAAGCAGGCTTCAGACCAAAACGGTCATGCATAGACCACATTTTCACCCTCAGAATAATCATTGAAGACACAGTAGAATTCCAGTCGAAATTAATCACCAACTTTGCCGACTTTCAAAAAGCCTTCGACAGTATCCACCGTCCTTCACTTTGGAATCTACTTAACATCTATGGTTTTCCTACCAAATATACCAATGTCATAAAATCTTTCTACAAAGAAACACGTTGCTGCGTAAGAACAGAAACAGGCAACTCTGACTGGTTCTCAGTCGAAACAGGAGTGAAACAGGGTTGTGTCTTATCACCGATGCTTTTTGGAATAGCTATCGATTGGGTCATGCGCAAATGCACAAACAACACAAATATGGGTATCCATTGGGTTGACAAAATTCTAGAAGACCTGGACTTTGCCGACGACATAGTGCTTTTGAGTTCAACACACCCGGATGCCCAAGAGAAAATAAACCACCTCCAAAATGTTTCAGGGCAAATTGGTCTCCAAATTAACACCACAAAAACAAAGACTATTGATCTTACCAACAGTTCAGATGACACCAAATTGAACAGCTACGTTCTTGAAAAAGTCAACAGCTTTACATACCTAGGAAGCAAAATGACATCTACAGGGGACTCAACACCAGAAATATCATCTAGAATCGCACTGGCATCTAGTGCCTTCAATAAACTGTCAAACATCTGGAAGTCAAAGACACTCAGCAAACACACAAAACTTAAAATCTTCAACTCTTGTGTGATTCCAGTGTTAACGTATGGATGTGAAAGTTGGAAATCAACGGTAGCTTTAGATAAAAAATTAGACAATTTTGAGAACAAATGTCTTAGAAGACTTCTAAACATCAACTGGACAGACTTCAGAACCAATTCGCAAATAAGACAAGAGACTAAGCAAGATACAGTATCCAATTTCATAAGAAGACGCCGTTGGAACTACATCGGCCATGTACTCAGAATGGACAAGTCAAGACTCCCCTACCAAGCCCTCATATGGTCACCAGTAGGGAAAAGAAAACGGGGAAGACCAAGAGAGACCCTGCGTAGAACCATCATTAGAGAAGGCTCATTAAATGGCCAAGTAAATATCCAAGATCTACAACAGGTAGCAGCGAACCGCCAAGCATGGAGAGACAGGACTTCTGCCCTATGCGCCGCCTTAGGCTCAAGAGGAAAGACTAACTAACTAACTAACTAATAGTTAACTAGCCATCTCATCTCATATGTTGTGGCTAGAATATGTGAAGACCTAATAGTTAACTAGCCATCTCATCTCATATGTTGTGGCTACAATATGTGAAGACCTAATAGTTAACACCCCACCTCATATGTCGTGGCTAAAATATGTGAAGACCTAATAGTTAACACCCCACCTCATATGTCGTGGCTAGAATATGTGAAGATCTAATAGTTAACTAGCCACCCCACCTCATATGTTGTGGCTAGAATATGTGAAGACCTAATAGTTAACTAGCCATCTCACCTCATATGTCGTGGCTAGAATATGTGAAGACCTAATAGTTAACAGCCATCTCATCTCATATGTTGTGGCTAGAATATGTGAAGACCTAATAGTTAACTAGCCATCTCATCTCATATGTTGTGGCTAGAATATGTGAAGACCTAATAGTTAACTAGCCATCTCATCTCATATGTTGTGGCTAGAATATGTGAAGACCTAATAGTTAACTAGCCACCCCACCTCATATGTCGTGGCTAGAATATGTGAAGACCTAATAGTTAACTAGCCATCTCATCTCATATGTCGTGGCTAGAATATGTGAAGACCTAATAGTTAACTAGCCATCTCATCTCATATGTTGTGGCTAGAATATGTGAAGACCTAATAGTTAACTAGCCACCCCACCTCATATGTTGTGGCTAGAATATGTGAAGACCTAATAGTTAACACCCCACCTCATATGTCGTGGCTAGAATATGTGAAGACCTAATAGTTAAATAGCCATCCCATCTCATATGTCGTGGCTAGAATATGTGAAGACCTAATAGTTAACACCCCACCTCATATGTCGTGGCTAGAATATGTGAAGACCTAATAGTTAACACCCCACCTCATATGTCGTGGCTAGAATATGTGAAGACCTAATAGTTAACACCCCACCTCATATGTCGTGGCTAGAATATGTGAAGACCTAATAGTTAACTAGCCACCCCACCTCATACGT
This sequence comes from Cepaea nemoralis, assembly GCA_014155875.1. Taxonomy (NCBI): domain Eukaryota; kingdom Metazoa; phylum Mollusca; class Gastropoda; order Stylommatophora; family Helicidae; genus Cepaea; species Cepaea nemoralis. Next base: position 299,811 of record JACEFZ010024214.1, on the reverse strand, counting down.
CGCGGCTAGAATGTGTGAAGACCTAATAGTTAACTAGCCACCCCACCTCATATGTTGTGGCTAGAATATGTGAAGACCTAATAGTTAACTAGCCACCCCACCTCATATGTCGTGGCTAGAATATGTGAAGACCTAATAGTTAACTAGCCACCCCACCTCATATGTTGTGGCTAGAATATGTGAAGACCTAATAGTTAACTAGCCACCCCACCTCATATGTTGTGGCTAGAATATGTGAAGACTTAATAGTTAACTAGCCACCCCACCTCATATGTCGTGGCTAGAATATGTGAAGACCTAATAGTTAACTAGCCATCCCATCCCATCCCATATGTCGTGGCTAGAATATGTGAAGACCTAATAGTTAACTAGCCATCCCATCTCATATGTCGTGGCTAGAATATGTGAAGACCTGATAGTTAACTAGCCACCCCACCTCATATGTTGTGGCTAGTATATGTGAAGATCTAATAGTTAACTAGCCATCTCATCTCATATGTCGTGGCTAGACTATGTGAAGACCTAATAGTTAACTAGCCACCCCATCTCATATGTCGTTGCTAGAATATGTGAAGATCTAATAGTTAACTAGCCATCCCATCTCATATGTCGTGGCTAGAATATGTGAAGACCTAATAGTTAACACCCCACCTCATATGTCGTGGCTAGAATATGTGAAGACCTAATAGTTAACTAGCCATCCCATTTCATATGTCGTGGCTAGAATATGTGAAGACCTAATAGTTAACTAGCCATCCCATCTCATATGTCGTGGCTAGAATATGTGAAGACCTAATAGTTAACTAGCCATCCCATCTCATATGTCGTGGCTAGAATATGCGAAGACCTAATAGTTAACACCCTACTTCATATGTCGTGGCTAGAATATGTGAAGATCTAATAGTTAACTAGCCATCCCATGTCATATGTTGTGGCTAGAATATGTGAAGACCTAATAGTTAACACTCCAAGGGCAGTTCTGCTATGCGACCTACTTTTACCACATATACGGTCTTGACCTTAGGGCCTTTCGAAAGACACCTAGAGAAACAACAGTGAAAAATAAACTCTATGGACCTCTGAGTTAACTAACAAAAAAAGACAGTTAAATTCATACAAGAGACAACATTTCAGTTGCAGACAAATGTCAAGCGAAATGTCAAGCATTTGATGGGCTTGTCCAAACTGAACGATGTCATAGATATGCATGTTTCCCCACCCCTTTTTCAAAGTTTTATTATAAACTTATATTTTGTCGTTGTCGTGAAGATTGTAAACGATAACTACTCTTAGATGAATTGAAAGATCATGCCACTACATACAACGAACTGCTCTTACGGCTTTGCACGCTGATGTGCTTTTAGAAGATAAAGTTCCGAAGTTATAAGTCGGATTTTAATGCACGAAATCCCGATACTTTCTTGCCTTCTGACTACTACCCAGTTGAATAAGAATCTGTTTTTATAAACAAAATGTCATTTTGCCTTCTGTCTAATACCCAGTTGAATAATAATCTTTTATTTTTTAGGTCGAAGTGGCCGAAAGGTTGAATGCGCTGGCGCTTACGCTTTCCCTGGTGACCGCAGTAGTGGGTTAATTCCACATGCCGGTCAGTTGGGTCTAAATGGTTACTTCTCGTTCTTGACTCGGGGATATAAATTACAAGTAGCTTAGGAATCGGAGAGGATTTGCTTGATGTCAGGGGCGACTGGTAATAGGTAAGGTTAATTCACACGCAAAAAATCAGTCCAGTGCACTCCATAGTAGTAGCAATTACTAGTAGCAGTAAGTACTAAGTAGTAAGTCGTAGTAGTAGTTCAAGGAGTCTCCGTGGCGAAGTGATCAAACAGTCTGCCTCTCGCCCCGAAGGTAGGTTGGTTCGATTCCGGGATACGTCGTTCGGTACACGAGTGCATTTTTCTCAGAGACTTCTGAGGGTCGTCGCCGGAGCTACGGAGTTCCTGCTTTGTGCAGACGCTTTCGGCAGACCGCCCTGCGGAAAGAGACCGAGCCATATGCGATAAAACCCGGTACAATGAAGTAGATTCTCTCGACTTTTAAGGCTTTTTAAAAGTAGTAGTAACATGTGTGTGTGCGTGTGTTTGTGTGTGTGTGTGCGCGCGCGCGTGCGTGCTTGCGTGCGTGCGTGTGTGTTTTTTTTTTCAAATCGTGCCAATGGGGGAAAATATATATATATTTTTTAAGGTCTGGTAGACCAGATGGTGACCCACAATTCGCCAGTTTCTTAACGGACAACAGTTGCTTCTATTCTTTGTGTGGTTGCTTGTTCGTTGTTTCTCTGTAATCGAAGGTTCTACTAGTTGCTGAAAATGTCGACTGGATGCCTGATCGTTGTTACTTTCTGAGTATTTTACCACTAAAAGTTTTTCTCCTACGGTCTAACGGATTATCGAATTCATTTTTAAGACTCAAAATAATGAAAGGCAAAAATTGCAACCAAGCTTCACATTACAACAGATTGAACACTTTTTTATTCCCCATATCCTATTTACAGGACATCGCTGTCAACACCAGCATTTTACCGCTGTTGTTGATTTCCTGGCAAGATTACGCTCAGTAGTTTGTCATTGCTTTGTGAGCGACCGGCTCACATACCCCGTAAGTAACGCTACCGAATTATCCGCTACCGAATCTCTCGTAGCTGCGTAACTCTACATAGACCCTACGACTAAGAGTGAGAAATGCGTGTTGCAACGAGGTCTGATATTTAAGAATACAGATAGCATATTCGCTGTCAAATTGTGACACAATTTGACAGACTTTTCTACTCAGGTTATTTTGACATCGAAAAGTACAATTCTTAGTATTCGTGTATAATAAGCATCTGAATATTAGCGAGAAAAATTGACTGCAAATTGTACACATTGTCAGTCCAATTTATGGTACAAGTCAATTTTTTTTACATAATCTCCTTGGGTTAGTGCCGAATTCATGAGAATGTTTACACAAAGCACCTACCTTTATTTAAAGATACATATACACGAAAGAAGATGTAGTTAGTTGTTATAGGGAATCCAGAAACACAATAATTAAATTTATGTAATAAGTTTTATAACTGTGACTCCAAATTTAGTATTTAACGTTATCGAGATTGGGAAAATGATGCAAGTGTAAAAGTTAATAAAGTTTTGTAAACATTTCCGAAATAGGGAAAACATGAACTGTCTAAAAGATGCATAGCGTTGTATGAAGGATATACAAGAATCTGCAGGAGTTGACACTCAAGTTCTAGGTTTGTGAGACACATCAGCGGGTACGGGAATCTGCAGGTGTTGACACTCAAGTTCTAAATTTGTGAGACACATCAGCGGGTACGGGAATCTGCAGGAATTGACACTCAAGTTCTGGGTTTGTGAGACACATCAGCGGGTACGGGAATCTGCAGGTGTTGACACTCAAGTTCTAGATTTGTGAGACACATCAGCTTGTAAACAAATCTGTAGGAGTTGACAGTCAAGTTCTAGGTTTGTGAGTCACATCAGAGGGTCTTCTGTGGCTGAAGTCACAATTGTGAAAACAGCTGCATTTTCTGCATCCATGGTGAATTCATTTTTACGTTGTCATGATCAGAAATTAAACATCAAAAAGAGACAAAGATTCGTCGAAAAGAACACCCCTCAATCAGATAAAGAGCTTCAAGTACTTAGGAATCAGTAGATACTAAAATAAAGCACTCTACAAAACAATCATTCTAATAGTTCTATGCTGCCAATGCCAAACCTGGACAATGACAGACAAGGGGAAAAGTAAAGTGTGCACAAAACTGAAAGGATTTATTGTATTACCAAAGAAGCATTTGCAGATTCAAGATCTCAAATTTTAGAACATACGACACCTGTTCACGACGACCCTTCTTTAAAGGCAGATTTGTACATATTCCAGATCTCGTCAAAGTTGATACTACAGAGTCAATAATGGCACAGCCATCGAAAGGTCAAGGTAGTTATCCACAAAGGTCATGGAAAATGTAGAAAACTCGGTCGACCTTGTGTAGTGATAAACAAGCCTGACAGTGACAGGAGGTTGTTGTTGTTGTTTTTTTTTTCCACAATTTATTTATTGATCGCTACGAACATGGTTATTCTATAATGACTGTTGAATTTGTGGATAGGGTTGAAAATGGTGAAACCATTGTTGGGGAAATGTCACGTCTCAAATCAAGTGACATTGCTTCGGGGCGTTTCCTATAGGGCTCGGTCTCTTTCCACAGAGCGATGTGCCGAAAGCGTCGTGCAGAGCACGAACTCCGTAGCTCCAGCAACGCCCCCTAGCTGTCACGGAGAAAATGTGCATTAGTAAACCGAATGACTAAGTGCGAAAGCGAACGCACGACCTTCGGGCAGCGAGACAGTCGACTTTTCCACTACGTCAAAGAGACTCCAACATAGTGACTAACTTACAGGAAGTGGCAGTCAACCGCAACAATTTTTGGCTGTTCGTGATTTCTTGGCAAGTTTACGTTCAATAGTTTGCTATTGCTTTCTGAGCGACCGGCACTCGTACCATATTAAGGAAATACTAACATCAGGCTGTCTGCTGCCAAATCACTCGCAGCTGTGTTTCGAACGTGGTGTGCGGGATCAATTATTGCATCCGTTACCCCTACGCCACAGCGCCTCATAGTGGTTAACTACCGAAACAAATGTCAACCTGCTCTACTTAGACAAGACTGTGTTAAGCACGTTAAACAAAGGGAAGCAGGAAACAATAAAAACATGTGTAAATCTCAGGAACAACTGCAATATAAAATCTCGGAAATAAAAACTTAAAAATGCAATATCAATTTCAAATGTGCATTGTGCGTGAAATGTGGTTATTTCAAGAAGTATTGTCAGCATATGAAAAAGCATTGAGAATGTGAATTTAATTATTTTGTGTGTGACAAAGGCCAGTTTTAAAATGTAACAAGGGCCAAATTTAAAATGTGACAATAGCCAACTTTAAATCAGCATGTGTTGACTTTTTGTCTCATCTCCTGATCAGCCGAAGCGTTGCGTGATATGTTTATCCGCCTCAAGTAAACATGCCCGATGTAGCGTTGTTCTTGCTTCACACGTCAGCGCTTTTCTTTGGACTGCACGTGGGCAAATGGATTAGAAATGCAAAAATGCGTATTGTTCTATAATACACAAAAATATTCTGCTCTAAAATAACGCCTCGTTTATCCCAAAAGAGAGTCAGCATAACCGTTCCTGCAGATGGCTGCCTGCGAAACTTCTTTGGTTTCTGGGAAGAGGGATGGCGCCATTCCTTGCTCGCTCTCTTCGTTTTCGGCTCGTGTACTGTTAGTGAACCCAGGTTTCATCTCCAGTAACAATTCTTGATAGGAAACCATCACCGTCTGCTTCAACGCACTGCAAAGTTCTTGACAAGCATCAATGTGTCGTTGTTTCAGTTCTGGAGTAAGCTGCCGCGGCATCCACCTTGCAGACACTTTGCGATACTGTAGCACATCATGGATGATGTGGGGTGCTGAACCTTTACTGGTGTCAAGATGTGCGGCAATGTCAATCTCAGTCAATCGGCGGTTTTCCTGTTCGAGGCTTTCAACGGCTGTAATCGAGTCTAGGGTCACTATTCGGTGTGTCTGACCCGGTCATGAACGGTCTGTCACAGAAGCCACGCCGTTTTGAAATTACCAACTCCATTCATACACTTGCTGGACTGACAGGAATGCATCACCCATACTGGACCTTCATTCGCCGATGAATTTCTATAGGTCTCGCCCCTTCACTGATCATAAAACGGATAATAGAACGCTACTCATCATGATGCATAGATGAGTAAAGTCAGAAAGCAATGTCAAAAGTGGGGTGGCCATCTTTTCATCTAAATTACATCATTTTTCATCTACACTACCTAGTTTTATTTTTTTCCTATTAGGCTGTACATGTTCTGTACAGTAATGGCGTATGTATCTCTCATTTTCTGTTTTGAATGAAGTATTGCCAAATCTAGCTTGAAATTCAGTTTTCAAATTACTGGCACATGCCACATTTTCAATATGCTCCTGGTCTTGTGTTTACTGACAGTAAGCTCTTTCGAAATCAAAATCCTTTATTAGTATGAATCAATTAGATTATGCAAAATTGTTTCCTGGACTTTTCCTTGTCCAAAGGCATCTAGGATGTTGCTGAAAGATGGTGTTTCCGATTGTCGTATTATGTGCACTTGCCAAATTAGCAAATGTTCCTCTTATCTCATTTCCTTATCCAAGGTTATACCACGCACTATCACCTCTTTCTTCTCCAACTACTGCATTGAAATCTCCCTGCACTATAGTTGTTTCACAGTTTTTACATTGTGCAAATGTCATGTTAAGTTGCTAATTAAAGTTATCAGTTTCTTCTTCTTTGCTGTCTAACAGAACTCTATCTGATTTAGGCATCAATCTTTCAGCGTCTTCGCTTTTTCTCTGTTTATGTCCTCCTGAATAAAATATAATATATTCGCCAGCTCCTATCTGTTGTATCTCACATAATGCCCAGATATTAACATTCATTCTTTCAATTTCTCGCTTGATGTTTTCCAACTTACCACCTGCATGGTAACAAGCTACGTGGAGGGTCCCAAATAGCCCTATCACAATATTTCAAAATTATTCTCTTTATAGCCCTGGCTGGGATAGGTCTTTACCTGCCAACCCTCCTCCGTTTTCCCCGGACTCACTGTCACTCTTTCTTTCGACCTAAGGAGCTATTTCCTGTCGTGTTCCTCTGGCTGATCCATATATATAACACAGTGCTCGTTGGAATAAGCTAAAACTTGATTTATTAAATCAATACAGGACAGCACAGAAAAACACCAAGGCAGGTAACACAGAAAGTTCTAAACAGACACAACACAGATAAGTTCAGGCACATAGCCTCAAGTAGCCATAGTCACAGACCCAGCTTCATATACTGTCCGATCTGTCCACATACATCTCACCCCGTGTGCCGGAATCTCCTTCCTTCCCGGTACTTGGGTGTAAGTTCAACAGGCTTCTGTAGAATCAAATCCACTGGTTGTTGAGGAATTGTTCATGGACTTAACATAGATAGGCGTCTTTCAATGTCCGGTACAAAATGGGTATGCCTGATAATCATGCGTAGACTCAACTTAGAATTTGACTGCTCTCGGGCCTATGTCAATGAAAGGACCCGAGATGCACCATTACTGCAAATTGTCATTGTTTCATAGTATGCAGGATAATCATGCGTAGACTCAACCCAGAATTTAACTGTTCTCGGGCCTATGTCATTTCCTCAAGATATGCCCTTGCCTCTCTCTCAGAGTTAAGCACACCATGTGTGATATGGCTAATACATTGACCTGGCTTCATCAGACGTATTTGACTCTAGCACAGAAGCTGTGTGGATACTGTCCGATTTGGTCACGTCCAACAAAAGAGGACCCTGGAGATGACAAACAATATTGAGCGACTGGGCGGACTCATGCATCACACAATCCTGAAGACCAATAGGGTCTCAGTTAATATATTTGACATATAGGATCTTTACCCAATGCAGTATATACCATACCCGAATGAATGGGCCTGACCTGTCAGGTAGCCCCTGGATTGGCTACGTCCGGGCTTGAGTCGACCTCCAGCTGGTTGATGTCAGGTTGTCCACCCTAGGAACGTTTTGTCTACAAGACACACATTCCACACTCATACCAAGCCTTTATTATTATTGGGCACATTCATTTCCATGCTTTCCTCTCACTTGCAAACCATGCCTTTCTCGCAACCAAGATCTTGTGGTGTGGTGCGCCTAGTAATCTGTGTGTTTCTCCCCGTTAAGTGGGGTTATATGGCACACCGTGTAGTTCCCCATTCAAAGAAGATACTACCCCTCCCGGCCGCCGCTCTCGACTGAGCTGTCGCCCCAATGTACCGGCATTGCCCTGCACAAGCCATAGTGTAGATAAGTTCAGGTTCTCTCAGTGAGATAGAGGAGTCCATTATCCTCCCGACATCATCCTATCGAGTGACAGACGAAAGAGATAGTCCTGTGGCTAGCATCCCCTGGCTCAAGAAGATAGATTATAGATTGGTGGACCCCATCCCCGTAGCTATCTAATGTGCCTATATTTAAAAGAGAGATGCTACTAAGTAACGGTAAGCCGTAGGAATCAAGATATCACTCGTCTATCAGCTGCCAAGAACAAGCGATATCATTTGGTAACTACTTATTCTTCAGATGTGTTCCCTTGCCATGCCAAGATCAAGACGCGTAGCCAGATCGGCTAACGGTCACCCCCTCCCAACATGGCAAGACTGCTGTTTTGCCATATCCTCTCAGTCGTTAAGACAATAGATATTTATAGGCCAAGCTTTGCCTGGACCAACGAAAACCCAAGTTTACCTTTCCACTACTTCAGTAGTATGTTGCATCTCTGTCGTAATCTTTAAATCACTTGACATGCTGCAACTATCAAACGGTATGTGTTGGCACGGCCATCAATTGACCAGCAGCTGCACCAGTGCACATTTGACGCAAGGCGCTCCATCGGGTCTACCCGAAAGGAAAGACAAATATATACTCGCTCCCTGTAAAGATTGTGGTATGAAGATAACCCAAAGAACCATCTTTCATGGAGATTTGAGCAAACAAGAGAACTGAGAGTTTCCGAAAGCCGTTTCCCCCTGTTTACCAAAAATAAAAGAATGCATAAGGACATGGGCCACTGGCGTTTCGCTACAATCAGCGTTCTCACATTGCATGTACCTATGATAGACTGCTGCCAAAGACCGAAATTCGTGGCGTACATCATTACGCAAGGGTGCTGTCACTTGTGAAGCAACCAGGACTGCAAGAGCTGTGAAGAAAAGGCTGCACAGAAAAACCACTGCAGGAGATTCTCCTCCTGGAACGTCAATCATCCTTTGCCCATGGACGCAGAGGTGTTTCCAAGGCACCAGGGCCGGGCTATATACTGGCCAAGACCTATTGACGCGTCCTCGTCGAGCGTCCTGGGCAACAGGTCCCTTCGGGATCCTGGCTAAGGTCAGTAGGATCGCCGATTCCTCCGAAGTCGGAGAGTGTCTGCCTGTACTGCGAGGAACCACCAGTCTGCACACCAATAAGCCAGACATGGGACAACGGATACTCACGCAAAACTCAGGTCCTGTATGACATCACACTGATGTTGGACAACAGGATGTCTTCATCCGACATACAGGACTTTGCGTTGGAGCTCAAGCCAACGAACACAAGCATGCAAGCAATCAAGCAAGCATCCTTTGCCCACATTGTCAAAGAACATTTCGAGCCAAAATAGGCCTTATCAGCCATCTTAAAACTCACGGCTCCAAACTTTCAACCCCACTGGATGAATTGAATGGTCATCATCATTCTTGATGGACAAACAACACAACACCTATGACAACAGCATTACTTCCTGATTTGCATACAGTAGCTGGAGGACGGTCGGGCATCATCTGTAGCACAGGCTGTTCTATACTAGACAGTTATTGAACCCCCCCCCCCCCACCCACCATCCTTGACGTCGTTAACGTATAATATATTGCGTATGTACATGATATGTGAGGCATTTGTAAAGAAGGTAGGTTGCCATTGCTTTCCTTCTTGGCAGTGACCATACTGGCTGGTGACCGTAGCCATTGCCTCTGTAAAGTGATCCTCTGCTTACCGCCGCGAAATATTAGACCATCACTAACAACTCTTTGTAGGGTGCTCCCTAGCTTCATCCATCATATGCTAGCATGGCTTCTTGCTCTTGTGACCCTGAAATAAAGGGTACACCTAAGTAGTATACAATGTTGTATTTACACCCCAAATGTGGTTTCAAACCACCGATAAATCGTTCTTTACGGGGTTATCCCGCCATCTTGTTTCGTCACAAAACCGGCCCTCCATTGACCCAGATATTTTGAACTTGGCGGGTGTTTTTCTTGGATGACTACTTCCGGTTGTCGTGATGACTACTTCCGACTGACTTCCGGTTCCGGGGCACACGGGCGGGCGGTGGCGGGGTGGGTGGCGGGGCGGGCAGGGCGGACAACGAGACAAGCCCCGGTCATGTGGAATACTTATATAAGTAGACCAAATAGTCACCGGTTCGAGTCCCACTGTTTGTGTGCGTTGGCGGTGCGGTGTGCGCCACCTCCAGTCATATCGATCCCCTTCGATGAGGGAGATCGAAGTCAAATATGACAGAAATTGATCTAGTCAATCTCTCGAGCGAACCCGAGCAGGTCAAGTAATGACCGCATGAATAAACTTTTGTAAACTTCGACAGAAGTCCCGACCCCCTGTATAACCTTTAACCGTTTGGTGAAGATCTGCTTTATGAATATACCAGACAAAGAAATTTTATTAAAAATTAACCCTTACACATGTAATAACGCCAAAATTTCTTGTATGTATACTAGAGAATAGGTACATCAATATATAACTCTAAGCTCTCAGTTTAAAATAAGCCATAATATTCCTAGATATACATTAAATATGTAATATTATTAAACATCAAAGTTATACCCCTTAATTATAAAAATATTCCAAGGGAAATAAATCGGAGCCCTTGGCTCAAACCAGAATTGTTTCCCATTTTAAGTGCTGACCTCCCTTGAATGTCTGTATACCTACGCGACCAGGTAAAGAAACCTGCGCCACCAGGTAAAGAGCACACACAATAGACAGCGACCAGGAGATTTTCCGATACCGGTCAAGCATATCGCTTCACCGAGCACACCCCTGGAGAAAAAAACAATGACCAGCGACAGCCAGATTAAATGATAATGCTCATGTAGAACGCCTACGGAATTGTCAATTAACATGGACGGCCTTCATTGCTTATTGTAGATAGCCGTCAGAAGATTGTGAAGGGAATATCTGTGGCGAAAAAATAAAAATATTTCCTATCCGAAACCGTTATATATATATATATATATATATATATATATATATATATATATATATATATATATATATATATATATATATATATATATATATATATATATATATATATATATATATATATATATATATATATATATTATTTGAAATATTAAATATAAATAGATATGTATGTATTTATTTAATTATAATTGTATGTAATTCTATAGCTGTAGGTAAGTTGTCCCAGTGGCTATTAATACGTACTTGCCTTGATGACTTAGTCACGCGGGATATGTGTGCGCTAGCGCGCGCGTGTGTGTATGTGTGCGTGCGCGTGGGTGCGGTATCAATTACAGGACATCACAGTCAGTCCCAACATTCGGTGGAGTGGTGTGCTTGCTGGCCATGTTTGCCATTATCATTATGGAGGAACGACAATCATGTCACGTGTGCATGTGTGTGTGTGTGTGTGTGTGTGTGTGCTATCAATTACAGGACGTCGCATGCAGCCCCAACATTGATTGATTGGTCGTGTGCCACCATGATGTACCATGTTACTTCACGACCAAAGCGTGGGTGTACTGTCGGGTGAGCGTGTGTGTGTGTCCTATCAATTACAGGACGTCGCAGTCAACCCCAACATTGTTTATGCAATGCATTTACAGAACGTTCAAACAACCTCAACATTGATTGGTACGCGTGAACCATCAGGACATATGTGCGCATGTGCGCGCGCATGTAGGCGTGTGTGCGTGCGTGGGTGTGCTATCAATTACAGGACATCACAGTCAACCTCAACATTCTTTAAAGTTTCGTGTGTGCTGCGCAAGTTTGCAATTGTCATTATATACGAACCACAATCAGATCGTGTGCGCTAGCGCGCGCGTGTGTGTGTGTGCGTGCGTGCGTGCGCGTGTGCTATCAATTACAGGACATCACAGTCAACCTCAACATTCTTTGGAGTTTCGTGTGTGCTGGGCAAGTTTGCCATTATCATTATATACGAAAGACAGGCAGGGCGTGTGCGCTAGCGCGCGCGTGTGTGTGTGCGTGCGTGCGCGCGGGTGTGCTATCAATTACACGACACCACAGTCAGACCCAACATTCTATGGAGTGGTGTGCTTGCTGGGTAAGATTACTGCTGTCTTATTGAACAAGCGGCAGTCATGTCACATGCGTAACCGTTCGTGTATGTACATGCGTGTGTGTGCGCTATCAATTACAGGACGTCGCATGCAACCCCAACATTGATTGGTTGCTCGTGTACCACCATGCTTTACCGTGTCATCGCATGGCCAAAGCTAGGTATTGTACTATACCTGTGTGTCTATCTTTTACATAGCACAGTTAAGCTGTAAGGCAAGCCATTTACAGGACGTTGAACTCAGCCCTAACATTGATTGGTTGATCGTGTGCTATCATGATTCGCCGTGTCACCTCACGACCAAAACTATGCCTTGTACTATAGTTGTGTCTGACTATTACATACTGCAGTCAAGTTGTAACGCATTGCATTTACACGACGTCGCAGTCAGCCCCAGCATTCATGCTTCTTGGACAAGCTTGCCGATGTCTTTCTGACCAACCGGTACCCATGATCATCTGTAGTGTCTGTCACCCGGATTACCAGCTTCAGCATCACCCAGCTCCATCAACAAAATCACTATCATCATCAGCATCAACAGCAGCACCGTCATAAGCTGAAGGTGACCGATCGAGTGACTCACCACAGGCTAGGTCGGCGAGTGAACGTACGTGAACGTGTTCAGACATGTCTTTAGGGAAAACTGGAAGATAACTCAGAGCGTACTGACAACATAACGATACAGCTGATCAAATATGACGATGCTTCCGGTCATATGTCTAAGGTATACAATCGAAACACGTGACTAAAACCGTAAAGATGGCGTCGCACTCGATCACATGTGTAAGTGTACATCCGCGTGACTAAAACCGGTCAAAAAATGGCGCTGTACCTGGTCTCGTGTCTTATGGGATACATCCTAAACACGTGACTAATGGTCAAAGACGAAGTCGCATCCGGTCACTATGACCAGAGAATATACTGCTGAGTCAGGAGTCTTCACCAGCAGATATCGTGTATATAACACCCACCATTCGCCGTCTAGATGTCCTGGTCTCAGTGAACATCGTTCAGGTCACAATGTGCCAAGTCTCTAATGGTAAGATGGGATTTTTGATAAGTCTTTCACATTTTCGGTGTGGTTCTCCAAGTAGGCATACAGTTAACCTAACAATACTAGTATAATAAAGAGATATATGATGCTAATCACATATAACTGGAGTATGTGCTCTGCTGGTTGCGACACCAATCAACACATGCACATGGCTGATCCATCAACCCTGCATACAGAAAGTAGTGTCCTTAGGACCGGTAATGTCCCACAAGGAGCGCCTCGACCACTGATTTTTGCATTTGACAACAGCAACTAATGATACAACCGAGACACGCGTGTAATGACTCAGTAGGTCCAAAACAGTGGTAATGGAAGAAACCATCGTGGAAACTAACACACAAAATACACCAGAGTGGGAAAGCAATTCGTTCTGGTGCATGTGTGATCGGCGAATGCCGCGACTAGAGATTGTCTGCTTCTGTCAACTGGTCGCTATATACACAGTCATTGGCGTATCACTATTCAATCTGTCTCGAGACAGCGTCGACACAGTCGAGGGCAAGTTGTGGATAGCTCTTCTAAGCAGCTGTCTGGGTTACATGCTACCAGACCCTAAATTATGAGCTTCTACCTGACATTACCGAGTAATGCGTCGCCGAACATGTTTCCCAAGAACACACCGGGTCACTATTTCGTCAAGTTACCGCAGACTATTGAGGTGAGTCAACATTTCGAAGTGGGTCTGGCCGAAATTCAGTTCCCCAACTACTACTGCAATGTGCTAGAGAATGAAGTATGGCTAAGATACATACCACCAAATGGTAGAGTGATAAGAAAGGCGTGTCCCCCGGGCCTGTACAGCTCACCAGACGCGTTTATAACTGCCCTGAATCGCCTAATAAAAGATCGGAAGGTGGACGACCAGCTCTGTGTTCTATTCCATTTCGACAATGCATCAAAGAAAGTCATTGTGAAAATACTCGAACCCGGGGCCACTATTACATTTAGTGAGAAGTTGCAAGAGATACTAGATACAATTGAAGGTGAAGGGGCGATAGACCTGAATTCCGACCTACAAAATGTCTACGTATACTGCGATCTCATTGCGGCGAGACCAGTCGGAGACGTCCTGGTCCCACTACTAAGGACGGTTCCTATCATGAATCAGCACTCGACCTCAGTGTTTCGCGCCTACGACAATCCTCATTACATACCGCTGAGTCGTTACTCCTTCGACACGGTGGAAATACTTCTAACCACTGATACGGGCACAAAGGTCGCATTCACTACAGGGACTTCAGTGCTGACGTTACATTTTCGAGTTCGGAAGAGATCAGACCTAGAATAACGGTAAAATACGGGGCGCTACGTCGAAACCACAGACTGTCCGAAGACATGATGTGCCCGACACTCAGATGATTGATGCCTCGGTTATCTACAAGACTCAGATATCAGCCCACCAATCAGGAGACCAGTTTTATGACTACATGCTAAGTTACATGTACATACCAGGCTACCAGCTGAAAAAAACCAACCTACCCAGACAAGGGTGTGAAGAAATCCAGATACAACATACATTGTGTATAGCTCTGTATGTGAAAATAAAAGGTTGTGATGATACTATGTATACCACCTCATTTCACATCAGCCATTTCGTATAATGACATTATGCGATTTTATTCTTGAAAAAAATGTACTGAAATACTGTAAAAATGTACTGAAATACTGTAAAATAAACAGGTCTATATTATAATTACGTCTTGGTTGTTGAATATTTTTTTTCAGTGTTTACGGTGTATATAGTTGTCATGTGATGAGAGAATGAAGGGCAAAAATCTTGGTCAAGTAAGAAAATTTGTTAGCCAAAAGGGAAAAATGTTGGCTACATTTCAACCAGACTTATAAAAAACTCACCCAAGCTTAAGAAAAGTAGGAAAATTTGTTAACCAAATGTGAAAAGGTTAGCCGAATTTCAAACCAAACTTATAAAAAAAAGCTCAGTCAAGCATACGAAAAGTAGGAAAATTTGTCAACCAGACGTGAAAAGTTTGGCCAACTGTCACCCAAGCTTATGAAAAGTGGGAAATTTTGTTGTCCAGTGGTGACAATTTTGACCACATTTCACCCAAACTTATGAAAAGTAGAAAAATTGTGTTAACAAAAGGGCAAAAATCTTGGCCAAGTAAGAAAATGTGTTAACCAAATGTGAAAAGGTTAGCCAAATTTCAAACCAAACTTATAAAAATCTCAGTCAAACTTATGAAAAGTAGGAACATTTGTTAACCAAAGGTGAAAAAGTTAGCCGAATGTCAAACCAAACTTATAAACATCTCAGTCAAACACATGAAAAGTAGGAAAATTTGTTAACCAAGCATGAAAACTTTGGTCAACTTTCATCCAAACTTATGAAAAGTAGGAAACTTTGTTAACCAAATGGCAAAAAAATTGGCGAAGTAAGAAAATGTGTTAACCAAATGTGAAAAGATTAACCAAATTTCAAACCAAACCTATAAAAATCTCAGTCAAACATATGAAAAGTAGGACAAATATGTTAACCAAACGGGAAAAAAGTTTGGCCAACTGTCACCTAAACTTATGAAAAGTGGGAAATTTTGTTGTCCAGAAGTGAAAAGTGTGACCAAATTTCACACAAACTTATGAAAAGTAGGAAACTTTGTTAACCAAAGGGCAAAACATCTTGACCAAGTAATAAAATTTGTTAGCTAAAGGGGAAAATTTTGGCTACATTTCAACCAGACTTATAAAAAGCGCACCCAAGCTTATGAAAAGTAGGAAAACTTGTTAACCAAATAGCAAAAAGCTTGGTCAAGTAAGAAAATTTGTTAACCAAATATGAAAAGGTTAGCCGAATTTCAAACCAATCTTATAAAAAATTTCAGTCAAACATATGAAAAGTAGGAAAATTTGTTAACCAAACGTGAAAAGTTTGGCCAACTTTCACCCAAACTTATGAAAAGTGGGAAATTTTGTTGTCCAGCTGTGAAAATTTTGACCAAATTTCACCCAAACTTATGAAAAGTAGGAAACTTTGTTAACCAAAAGGTGAAAAGTTTGGTCAAAGTTCAACCACAAGCATCAACAAGTAGGAACATTTGGTAACGAAAGTGAAAAGGTTAGCCAAATTTCAAACAAACTCATAAAAAGTAGGAAACTTTGTTAACCAAATGGCAAAAATCTTGGCCAAGTAATAAAATTTGTTAGCCAGAGGGTGAAAATTTTGGCTACATTTCAACCAGACTTATAAAAAGCTCACCCAATCTTATGAAAAGTAGGAAAATTTGTTAACCAAAGGCGAAAAGGTTAGCCGAATTTCAAACCACACTTATAAAAAGCTCAGCCAAACATATGAAAAGTAGGAAAATTTGTTAACCGAACATGAAAAGTTTGGCCACCTGTCAACCAAACTTATGAAAAGTGGGAAATTTTATTGTCCAGATGTGAAAAGTTTGACCACATTTCACCCGAACTTATGAAAAGTAGGAAACCTAGTTAACCAAATGGTAAAAATCTTGGCCAAGTAAGAAAATGTGTTAACCAAAGGTGAAAATTTTTGGACAAGTTTGAACAAATTTCAAACAAAACTCATAAAAAGGTAGGAAACTTTGTTAACCAAATGTGAAAAGTTTGACCAAAGTTTATCGAAACGTATACTTTTTCACTCTACCATTTGGTGGTATGTATCTTAGCCATACTTCATTCTCTAGCACATTGCAGTAGTATTTGGGGAACTGAATTTCGGCCAGACCCACTTAGAAATGTTGACTCACCTCAATAGTCTGCGGTAACTTGACGAAATAGTGACCCGGTGTGTTCTTGGGAAACATGTTCGGCGACGCATTACTCGGTAATGTCAGGTAGAAGCTCATATTTTAGGGTTTGGTAGCATGTAACCCAGACAGCTGCTTAGAAGAACTATCCACAACTTGCCCTCGACTGTGTCGACGCTGTCTCGAGACAGATTGAATAGTGATACGCCAATGACTGTGTATATAGCGATCAGTTGACAGAAGCAGACAATCTCTAGTCGCGGCATTCGCCGATCACACATGCACCAGAACGAATTTCTTTCCCCCTCTGGGGTATTTTGTGTGTTAGTTTCCACGATGGTTTCTTCCATTACCACTGCTTTTGACCTACTGGGTCATTACACGCGTGTCTCGGTTGTATCATTAGTTGCTGTTGTCAAATGCAATAATCAGTGGTCGAGGCGCTCCTTGTGGGACATTACCGGTCCTAAGGACACTACTTTCTGTATGCAGGGTTGATGGATCAGCCATGTGCATGTGTTGATTGGTGGCGCAACCAGCAGAGCACATACTCCAGTTATATGTGATTAGCATCATATATCTCTTTATTATACTAGTATTGTTAGGTTAACTGTATGCCTACTTGGAGAACCACACCGAAAATGTGAAAGACTTATCAAATATCCCATCTTACCATTAGAGACTTGGCACATTGTGACCTGAACGATGTTCACTGAGACCAGGACATCTAGACGGCGAATGTCGGGTGTTATATACACGATATCTGCTGGTGAAGACTCCTGACTCAGCAGTATATTCTCTGGTCATATGACCGGATGCGACTTCGTCTTTGACCATTAGTCACGTGTTTAGGATGTATCCCATAAGACACGAGACCAGGTACAGCGCCATTTTTTTGACCGGTTTTAGTCAAGTCGGATGTACACTTACACATGTGATCGAGTGCGACGCCATCTTTACGGTGTTAGTCACGTGTTTCGATTGTATACCTTAGACATATGACCGGAAGCATCGTCATATTTGATCAGCTGTATCGTTATGTTGTCAGTACGTTCTGAGTTATCTTCCAGTTTTCCCTAAAGACATGTCTGAACACGTTCACGTTACGTTCACTCGCCGACCTAGCCTGTGGTGAGTCACTCGATCGGTCACCTTCAGCTTATGACGATGCTGCTGTTGATGCTGATGATGATAGTGATTTTGTTGATGGAGCTGGGTGATGCTGAAGCTGGTAATCCGGGTGACAGACACTACAGCTGATCATGGGTACCGGTTGGTCAGAAAGACATCGGCAAGCTTGTCCAAGAAGCATGAATGCTGGGGCTGACTGCGACGTCGTGTAAATGCAATGCGTTACAACTTGACTGCAGTATGTAATAGTCAGACACAACTATAGTACAAGGCATAGTTTTGGTCGTGATGTGACACGGCGAATCATGATAGCACACGATCAACCAATCAATGTTAGGGCTGAGTGCAACGTCCTGTAAATGGCTTGCCTTACAGCTTAACTGTGCTATGTAAAAGATAGACACACAGGTATAGTACAATACCTAGCTTTGGCCATGCGATGACACGGTAAAACATGGTGGTACACGAGCAACCAATCAATGTTGGGGTTGCATGCGACGTCCTGTAATTGATAGCGCACACACACGCATGTACATACACGAACGGTTACGCATGTGACATGACTGCCGCTTGTTCAATAAGACAGCAGTAATCTTACCCAGCAAGCACACCACTCCATAGAATGTTGGGTCTGACTGTGGTGTCGTGTAATTGATAGCACACCCGCGCGCACGCACGCACACACACACACACGCGCGCGCTAGCGCACACGCCCTGCCTGTCTTTCGTATATAATGATAATGGCAAACTTGCCCAGCACACACGAAACTCCAAAGAATGTTGAGGTTGACTGTGATGTCCTGTAATTGATAGCACACGCGCGCGCACGCACGCACACACACGCGCGCGCTAGCGCACACGACCTGATTGTGGTTCGAATATAATGACAATTGCAAGCTTGCGCAGCACACATGAAACTTTAAAGAATGTTGAGGTTGACTGTGATGTCCTGTAATTGATAGCACACCCACGCACGCACACACGCCTACATGCGCGCACACATGCGCACAGATGTCCTGATGGTTCACGTGTACCAATCAATGTTGGGGTTGTTTGAACGTTCTGTAAATGCATTGCATAAACAATGTTGGGGTTGACTGCGACGTCCTGTAATTGATAGGACACACACACACGCTCACCCGACAGTACACCCACGCTTTGGTCGTGAAATAACATGGTACATCATGGTGGCACACGACCAATCAATCAATGTTGGGGCTGCATGCGACGTCCTGTAATTGATAGCACACACACACACACACACACACACACACACACACACACACACACACATGCACACGTGACATGATTGTCGTTCGTCCATAATGATAATGGCAAACATGGCCAGCAAGCACACCACTCCACCGAATGTTGGGACTGACTGTGATGTCCTGTAATTGATACCGCACCCGCGCGCACGCACGCATACACACACGCGCGCGCTAGCGCACACATATCCCGCGTGACTAAGTCATCAAGGCAAGTACGTATATATAGCCACTGGGACAACTTACCTACAGCTATAGAATTACATACATATATAATTAAATAAATACATACATATCTATTTATATTTAATATTTCAAATAATATATATATATATATATATATATATATATATATATATATATATATATATATATATATATATATATATATATATATATAACGGTTTCGGATAGAAATATTTTTATGTTTTCGCCACAGATATTCCCTTCACAATCTTCTGACGGCTATCTACAATAAGCATTGAAGGCCGTCCATGTTAATTGACAATTCCGTAGGCGTTCTACATGAGCGGTAATATTTAATCTCGCTGTCACTGGTCATTGTATTTTTCTCGTGGGGTGTGCTCGGTGAAGCGATATGCTTGACCGGTATCGGAAAATCTCTTGGTCGCTGTCTATTGTGTGTGCTCTTTACCTGGTGGCGCAGGTTTCTTTACCTGGTCGCGTAGGTATACAGACATTCAAGGGAGGTCAGCACTTAAAATGGGAAACAATTCTGGTTTGAGCCAAGGGTTCCGATTTATTTCCCTTGGTATCCGTTTATAATTAAAGGAGTATAACCGTGGTGTTTAATAATATTACATAATTTAAAGTATATCTAGGAATATTATGGCTTATTTTAAACGGGGCTTAGAGTTATATATTGATGTACCTATTCTCTAGTATACATACAAGAAATTTTGGGCGTTATTACATGTATAAGGGTTAATTTTTAATAAAATTTCTTTGTCTGGTATATTCATAAAGCAGATCTTCACCAAACGGTTAAAGGTTATACAGGGGGTCGGGACTTCTGTCGAAGTTTACAAAAGTTTATTCATGCGGTCATTACTTGACCTACTCGGGTTCGCTCGAGAGATGGACTAGATCAATTTCTGTCATATTTGACTTTGATCTCCCTCATCGAAGGGGATCTATATGACTGGAGGTCGCGCACACCGCACCGCCCACGCACACAAACAGTGGGACTCGAACCGGTGACTATTTGGTCTACTTATATAAGTATTCCACATGACCGGGGCTTGTCTCGTTGTCCGCCCTTCCCGCCCCGCCGCACCGCCGCCGCCGCTGCCGCCACCGCCCGCCCGTGTGCCCCGGAACCGGAAGTAGTCATCACGACAACCGGAAGTAGTCATCCAAGAAAAACACCCGCCAAGTTCAAAATATCTGGGTCAATGGAGGGCCGGTTTTGTGACGAAATAATATGGCGGGATAACCCCGTAAAGAACGATTTATCGGTGGTTTGAAACCACATTTGGGGTGTAAATACAACATTGTATACTACTACTCTACCTTGCCCAACGAAGGGAAGAAAGCGCCTTACTTCTCCTTTAACAGAGGGTAATGTTAACACGTCAGCAGTTGTATGCCGGCTTCGCCCAGCCCCTGGCGGGGAGCGTCTCATTTAATTCATATTCGGCCCCTGCCCCCGTTCCCAAAAAAGACGACCTGACCCGGCTTCGCCCAGTCCCTGGCGGGGAGAATCTCATTTATTTCATATTAGTAGTCATATAAGCTCCCGTTCTCCGTTCCCGGAAATATCGCTAACAGATTGGAAGAGAACAATCTTCATCCCAATAATTAAATAGGACATTTATTTTTTTGTGGGTTTGGACGTTACCCCAGACCAGCTGGTTTCCCCGCCTCCCCCTTTCTTTGGCGTGGACCTTTAGTCTCACTGTGAGCTATTGCCCACAGTGGTCCACATTTAAGGTGAAGCTATGTGAGGTGGTTTGATCAACCCGGTGCCCCCCCCCCCCCGACCGACCCCCCCCCCCGACCGACCGACCCCCCCCCCCCCGACCAGACCAGGCGCACTACTGGGGGGGGGGATGCAGCAAATGCGTCTGATCCTAGCCAAATGACCGAGAAGGATCACCCCGGCCTCCGACCAGACCAAGTGTACTACTGAAAGCCAGCAAATACATTCGAGAAGAATCTGAAACTACTGAACGTAAACTTACCAAGATATCACGAAAATCTAATAAATGCTGAGATGACGGTAAAGATATCGAAGAAAAATACAAAGATGAGTTAGAAAATTTTCACGTATTTAAAATAGATGCATTATTTTTATGAAAACTTTAAAAATGCTTTAAAGATTTTATCATTATATGTTATAACGCAAATGCCTGTAAATAACTGTAGACAAACATTTTATAAAGCTTTGATAACAATGCAACAATTATATATAAAATATATTGCAATGCAACTAAAAGTTATGTCTCTTGATATAACTTTTCTTAAGTTAAGTCCCCTCGCTATATATAAATTATAATATAAATTACAAAATTAAATGTTATTACGTAAATAGCTGTTTGTAAACTAACAAACTATGACAGTTGGCAGCACCGTAATGAGAAGAAGAAGTGTAGAAAAGTTTATCTCAATCGGATGGACCGTTCGCGAACGAATAAACGACAGACAGACAGACAGACAGACAGACAGACAGACAGACAGACAGACAGACAGACAGACAGACAGACAGACTGACAGACAGACATTGTATTATATATATATATATATATATATATATATATATATATATATATATATATATATATATATATATATATATATATACCGGCTTCGTGGCTTAGAGGTTATGACTTTTCTCCGTAATCTCGTATACTCTCGTCGGTAACGTGATGACAGTGAGAATCAGCAGTGGTTCGAATCGCATCGGTAACTTACGGGGTATGTGAGCTGGCCGCTCAGAAAGCAATGGCAAACTACTGAGCGTAATCTTGCCAAGAAATCAACATACAGCTGAAAGATGCTGGTGCTTGACAGCGATGTCCTGTAAAGGATATGCCCAAAAAAAAAAAAAAAAAAATATATATATATATATATATATATATATATATATATATATATATATATATATATATATATATATATATATATATATATATATATATATATATATATATATATATTCATTTTTTTTTTCATTTTTTTTCCGCGTTTCCATCCTGTTTCAGGATATTGCGGTCGACATCAGCAACTTTCAGCTGTATGTTGATTCCTAGGCTAGATTACGCTCATCAGCACGCCACGAATTTCTGAGCGACAGGCTCCATACTCTTATATGTCACTGGCGCGACTCGAACCGCTTCCAATTCTCGTGAGCTCACGTCAACCACGAGAGTATTTGGGGTTACGGAGAAAAGCTGCTAATACCTCGGCCAGGGAGACCTTCATATATATATATATATATATATATATATATATATATATATATATATATATATATATATATATATGTGTGTGTGTGTGTGTGTGTGTGTGTGTGTGTGTGTGTGTGTGTGTGTGTAAGTGTGTGTGTGTGTCTGAAAGAACTCCTTAAAAGGGAGACATATATAGCGAGAGAGAGAGAGAGAGAGAGAGAGAGAGAGAGAGAGAGAGAGAGAGAGAGAGAGAGAGAGAGATGAGCATTTGAGATCCACGTAGAAAGAACGCCCTCTAACAGGAAGTAAATATGTAGAATTGGAAAGATACTCACTAACAGGATGTATGTATGTATGTAGAGTTAGAAGCACAGAGAGATGGGAAACTGGGCGTTTATTGTTTTAGGAGAGCGTGATAAAGACGGTAAGCAATGATATCCTATGCCTTGTTATCTATCTCCGTCTCGAAGATGACTAATCCTGTGTTAATTGCATGTTCCACATTTGTCGTTAGGCTCCATGTAGGGCTGGGAGGTTTTCCAGTTAGAGCGAAATGTGACATGTTAGTTGCACGAAATGTGTGTTTGCATTGTATATATCCTTCTCAGAGTCGCGTTACAGTTTTGCACATGTGTCAAACTCAAGGCCCGCGGGCCACATCCGGCCCGCCGTACATTATTATCAGGCCCGAGAGATCTCAACCGACGTTTAAATATATTCGGCCCAAGAGAGAATGTTAGGCAAAAATATTTTTTTATGGTCACGATCTCATCATCTCATCTCATCGTTAAACGATAAACGATATGAAGTGCAAATCAAATTCCCTAATTAGCAGCCTTCCTAATGATAGGCTATCTGAGAGCGTTCTTGCTTCCATCAGAATAAGCGAAAATAAAAGTTCTGTAGTGAGTTAGTGTTCGCCGTTATACTTACCTAGCTCGTTTTGGATTGGCGCATAAAAAATGAAAGTAGTGTAATGCCCGGATATTACATCACCTTTTCTCTTTACGGTACGGATAACCTCATATCAATCAAGCGTCTGTCGGTAGATGCACAATCTTTAAAAATCAAAGCTAGCCTTTAAAATGGCCAAGAGAAAAGTTGATTCTGAAAACAGAGCCGTTCAAAGCCACTGGGAGACTGAATATATGTTTACTGATATTGGCGGTAAACCTGTGTGTCTAATTTGTGGAGATAATGTGGCTGTGATCAAAGGATATAATCTGAGACGGCACTACGAGACTAACCATCAAGACAAGTTAAACAGCCTTAATGCAGAGCAGAAACTATATAATGTAGATGAATTGAAGAGGCATCTAACATCACAGCAGATGTTTTTCACCAAAGCAAAATCACAAACTGATGCTGCAGTCAAAGCAAGTTTTATTGTGTCAGAGGATATCTAAAAATCAGGACGCCCATTTACAGAAGAAGAATTTCTGAAGCTCTGCATGATGAAAGTGTGTGAAGTCTTGTGTTCAGACAAAAAGCAAATGTTTGCAAAGGTAAGCCTTAGCAGAAATACGGTTGTTGATAGGGTTTGTGAGATGGCCACTGATGTGAAAACACAGCTGATCGAAAAAGGCAAAGACTTTGTTGAATTCTCCCTTGCTGTCGATGAAAGTAATGACACGATTGACATTGCATAGCTCGCCATCTTCATCCGTGGAGTGGACTCCAGTTTGAATTTTACAGAAGAAATATTGGACATGAAATCCACACGTGGGACAACAATAGGAAAAGACATTTTTGACAACGTATGTCAAAGTTTAACCAACATGAACCTGCCTTGGCACAAACTCGTTGGACTGACAACAGATGGAGCACCGGCGATGTGTGGAGAAAAAATGTGGACTAGTTGGAAGGATGCGGTTAAAGATGCAGGAGAACTGTACTGTTGAATTGGTAGCATTTCACTGCATCATACTCCAAGGATGGCTGTGTGGTAAAGTCCTCAACATGGAAGATGTAATGAGCATTGTAAAACAAACCGTCAACTTTATCAGAGCCAAAGGTTTAAATCACCGCCAGTTTCACTATTATTTGCAGGAAATAGAAAAAAGGTTGAGAACCACTGGTCTAGATGATTGCCTGCCAGTCCGGTGGTTATGGGTTCGAATCCTCATCGAGGCCGATTTTATTTTTTTTATTGACCAGATCTCCCGCATCTGTGGCGTAGGGCTTACGAATACAATTCGCAATCCCGCGTATCGCGTTCGAAACACAGCTGTGGGAGATTTGGAAGCAGGCCGCCTTACGCTGGTTTTCATGTAATGGTAATGTCAGTGACGGCGATCGGGTAAGCTTTGAGCTATAACTTACCATGGGTGACGCTGTGATATTCTAGTGTGATAATTTGGTCACTTCTAGCGTGAGTCACGTGGCAAGTGGTTGCACACTCGCCTCATACGCCAGTAATCCGGAGTTCGATCTCGGGTCCAGTCAGGGATATGCACAACTGACCAGCTCAAACGAGAGCGAAATTCAAGTCTAGTGCTTCCAATCTGAAGTGGACAAGGCCGAAGGTTCGCATTGGAATACGATCAGCATCGCCAGTAGTGGGTTGTGCTCAATCGTCAAACCTCAAATCCCGAAACAACCAAATAAATCAACGGTAGGGTCGTTCAGAAAACAATGGCAAACTACTGAACGTAAACCTGCCTAGAAATCACAAACAGCCAAAAAATGATGAGGTTGACTGCGACGTCCTGTAAAGGATATGAAACTAACTGTTGTTTTAACCATATGCCCAATATTCTTTTTATACCTTTTATAGCATGCTGGCAGAGTGGTTAGCATGCCGGTGTTCCCTACGGGAGACCCGGGATTGAATCCTCGGTAAGGTGTGGATTTTTTTCCTATCGAAAACCCTACCCTGCACAGTTCGCGGCGGCTGCACTAGCCAGGCGGCCTTAATTCCTAAGGGTCAAGGCTCACACCGCAAGTTACTAAGGGTTGTAGATGACAGTTAGCATCCATCTGCTGTGTTCTTGATCTTTCTCCAACGTTGTAGCTTGAATAACTTCGATGTAGGCACAAAGAGTTAATGTATAGGACTTCATTCCCACATGACAATCGTCATCTTCTGTTGCCCGGTAACCCTCATTGGGGCATAGGTCCTATAGGACTCTATTCCCACATGAGAATCTTCATCTTCAGTTGCCCGGTAACCCTCATTGGGGCATAGGTCCTATAGGACTCCATTCCCACATGAGAATCTTCATCTTCAGTTGCCCGGTAACTCTCATTGGAGCATAGGTCCTATAGGACTCCATTCCCATATGAGAATCTTCATCTTCAGTTGCCCTGTAACCCTCATAGAGGCATAGATCCTATAGGATTCCATTCCCACATGAGAATCTTCATCTTCTGTTGCCCGGTAACTCTCATTGGAGCATAGGTCCTCAACCAACTCACGCCGAACGGTCCTGTCCCTAGCTATGGCATGCAGCTCCATCTGTATCCTCTCCACATTATTCATATCTAGCTCTACTTCTCTTTTCTACGTGTTTAGGTGGTCCTATATTTATTTTGCGTTGTGGATTCCATAAAAAAGCATTTCTATGTATATTATTATCAGTTTTTCTCAGTGAGTGTCCTTTCTAGCACCGACGCGTCTTTTCTTCAAATCTAGGGTTGCTGGTATTTGTCTAGTTCTCTCCATGAGCTCCACTTTGTTGATTCTGGTATACAATTTTTGTCCTACCATTTTATTTATTTATTTTGCGTTCGATCACTTTGAACTCAAGGATAGTCCATACACGCACTACTGCTCCTATTAAACTGGACTGATGTTTGCATGTGGATTAGCTTTTCCTATTACCAGTGTCCCTCGCAATCAGGCGAACCCACTCTGACTTCTTAGGTTCCCATTTTATTTGCGCTGCCTCTGTACAGATTGATTACAGCGAGTGATAACTTTGCTGTTTCTAATTTCATAATTCCAAATGCTTTCTTCTTATGAATTCGGACACATTCTCAAGCATGTCATGTGATAAGTGTACTCTCTTTCTATCTAAACTGCGGTTGTATTGGCGCAGTTAACCAGAACTAGACGAAGTCGAGTAGGCAATAAACAACCTCCAAAAATAAAACAAACATGTAAATTACCAGGATACGACGACACCACAGCATAGTTTATTAAAGCTGGTGAAGAACAAAGTGTGACAATATATCACTCGTTATCTACAGATACATGGAACATTTATGACCACAGATCTGGATGAGAACAATATACACCCCAAAACTTTAAAAAGGGTGATATGAAAGGTGAAATTATGAAGCGATTTTAGAACAGTTGCCTTGACTAGCTACGCAAGCAAGAGTTTATTAAATCCAATCATGGAAAGATGAGTATTTTTCAGCTGTAGCTGATGTCTTGGCAAGTTTTACGTTCAGTAGTTTGGAAAGACCTTACATTAAAGAAAACAAGCCGGCAGTGGGTACGTGAAGTGTTAGGACCAACCTATGTTTGTAGGTCAGTCTTTCCTTGCCGAGACGAACAAAGATAGCTGGCATTGAACCCTGTCCAACCTGGCTCATGCCATTTCAGCACAACTTCTTAACCAATATACCACCGCGTCAAGTGTAACAGGTCTGAACATAACTGAAGGTAACTGCATATATGAAGTCAAGGCTCCGGCCAAAGTGTATATGTGTCGGTTTATTAGTCAAGATATAAAAACATGTACAGCAAGTTGAAAACACTTCTGGTTAGTTTGCAGGCTGAGTTGGAACTGAACTATGTTTATCCTCTACGCCACGCGTGAGCGTCCCTAACAACTCGTTCAATTGTGCTCACGCGTGCATCATTTATCACTTATTCATTTCCCAAACCCTTTTCTATTTCACACCATCTATCTCCTAAACTACTAACAGAGATGGTGCTCTGTTATATAAGCTTACTAGAAAAGAGAAGAAACCATAAATAAATTGCAAGCTGGGTTTAGAAGATTTAGAGACATACGTGAAAACTTATTTAACATAAGGGAAATTGTAAAGAAAAGCAGATAATACAATAGAGATCTGTACTCTTGTTGTACAGATTGCTCGAAGGCAATTTGACTGTGTGAGACACGAAGAATTATAGAACATAATCAAAGAAATGCGTTTCCCATTAAACCTAATTCGTATAAAAACAGTCTACCGGCAATAAAAGGCAGCAATCAGAATATGTGATGATACAACATATTAGCTGCAGTAGCGTAGTGGATGGCAGCTCGCCTGCTGGCCAGGTGATTACGGGTTCGAATCCGCATCGGGGTGGAATTTTAACAACTTACCTGGCTCCCATGTCGACCCAGAATAAATTCA
This sequence comes from Cepaea nemoralis, assembly GCA_014155875.1. NCBI lineage: Eukaryota > Metazoa > Mollusca > Gastropoda > Stylommatophora > Helicidae > Cepaea > Cepaea nemoralis. Next base: position 271,892 of record JACEFZ010024214.1, on the reverse strand, counting down.
GTACCAGAAAGTATAGTGGTCAGTACAGGCGACTGGAGTAATTCTGACCTCATAATCAACTCTGTGCCGATTGATCTATAAAATATGGGTCTAGCACCATTTAACTAATGCGCATTCATCGATGACAAGTTGAAGTATAAACATCGTGAGAGTGGCCCTCTTATGGGCTTCATGTATCGATATTCCCATGGACTCTGCTATTCCCTCCGTCATTCGTTTACGTGATCGGTCTCTTCCTCTGCTTCCCTCTGGTCTGTACATCATTGTTTGTTGTGGTATACTATTAGCTGGATACCTACTTGCATGGCCAAATCATTTGACTTGCTGCCTTCTAATCTGGTGCAGCAAAGAACCAACCCCACTTTAGTCCTGATGTCTTCATTTCTGATCTTATCTCTTCTTGATACGTTGAGTATTCTTCTCAGGAATCTCATTTCTGTTGTTGTGATTTTTCTTTTCTATTTTTCTGTCATTGTCCAGGTTTGACATTGGTAACATAGAGTTAGTAGGAAGATTGTGTTGTAAAGTGCTTTCTCAGTAGTTATTGATAAATGTTTGTTCTTTAGTATTGGTGTCATTTGTCCAATGAGTTGGTTTGCCTTATTGCATTTATTTTCGATCTCGTCTTCTGATCTGCCATTTGATGATATTATACTTCCTAGGTACTTGAAACTCTTTACTTGTGTCAAGGGATGTTCGTTTAGGTGAATTGTTTTTTTTTTTCTTCTTTAGTTGTAGTAATTACTTCTGTTTTACTTGTGCTAATTTTCATGTTATGTTCCCTACACTCTATACTCAATGTATCAAGAAGAGATAAGATCAGAAATGAAGAAATCAGGACTAACGTGGGGGTTATAGCTGCACTAGATTTTATTAGAAGGCAGCAAGTAAAATGGTTTGGCCATGCAAGTAGGTTACCAACTAATAGTATACCACAACAAGCAATGATGTACAGACCAGAGGGAAGCAGAGGAAGAGGCCGACCACTTAAACTATGGACGCAGGGAATAACGGAGTCCATGGGAATATCGATACATGAAGCCCATAAGTGGACACTCTCCCACTGTTTATACTTCACCTCGACACAGTAAGGTACAAGAGGAACATGATGAGATGAGATGAGATGAGTTCCCTACACATTTCGTTTAGACTATTTATGTGGTCTTGTAATTCATCTTCTGATTTCGCTATTTGTGCTTGGTCGTCCGCAAACAGTTCTCTAATGATGAAATTAATAATACGCATTAAGGCATGTTAAAGGGTTGGTTCTTTGCTTAAGTTTTATCTACATTTTCCCCATGTCTGGGCCATCCATGATTGTCCTCTGATCAGCCGTTGGCCTTTAACTGTGTCCAGGTCTTCATGCAAGAGGTGTTCCATGTCTGCAGCCACTCTGAGATATGATTTAGCCTGCAACATCTGGAGCCTGTCTCCAATCGTGGGTATGGTTGGCATGTATCGCATACACACTACGGACATGTTTCTTGTGCACCCCTGTATCACCTGCATAGCTTCATTCTTTATGTGCTCTCGTGTCACCGGCGGACTCTTTGACACTGTGAACATGTGCCAATCCATACTCAGTTACTGAGAGAGTCAGATGTTGATAGAGTACCAGCAAGATTATTTGCTCCATGTCCATTGCTACCATGATCTTCAGCACTCAGAGTCCCTTCTTAGATCTCCTAACGGCTGCTTTCACATAATCCCTGAATGACAGTCTTCTGTCGAAGGTGACTTACAGGTACCTTAGCTTACCTTCTCTGTTAACATTTCTACCATTTATTGTAAGACTTGGGACGCCGGACTTAAAAATCCCCTTAACCAGAGAGCACCATAACACAGACATCGTATATGGGTTTTGAAAAAAGTCGCTTAAAAGTCGACAGGGTCGACTTCATTGCACCGGGTTTTATCCCATATGGCTCGGTCTCTTTCCGCAGCGCGGTAAGCGTCGCACAATGCACGAACTCCGTAGCTCTAGCGATGACCCACAGGAGTCTCCGAAAAATTTCACCCGTGAACCGATGGACGCGGCCCGGAATCGAACCCCCAACCTTCGGAGCCCGAGTCAAACGGCTTGATCACTTCGCCACGGAGACTCCTGTATATGGGTTAATGATACTACAAATCTCCGTACACAAGTCAATCACTTTGTTAACTGTCTCCCGCAACTTTTACGCTATTTGCATCATCTTTCTCCTCTGCCTGTTCACAAGAACATCATCTGCAAATGTCACCATCCGTCCAATCCCTGGTGCTTGCATGATGATTGCAATCTTGCTTGTGTATGCATTAAACAGCACAGACGATATTGCAGATTCTTGAGGTAATCCCGGGGTAATAATGCACACCTTTGAGGTCCACGAACCTAGGCGAAGTGCAGAGTAGCTGCTATCCAATTGACCACCCAGGGACTAACTCTCATCTCCATAAGAGTGTGCATTAAGAGCTAATATCTGACTCTGTTATATGCACCCTCAAGATCCAGTGCCGTTATTTCCTTTTTATTCTGGAACCCCTAACGAACATTACAAGCAAATGTTGCTGCATTTGACCATATTTCTGTCCTTGGTCGGTAACTGCCCAGCCCGCTTGGGAGTACTTTTTCCCTTTTCAAGAATTTCTGCAGCTTAACAGCAACTATCATTTTTAATACCTTGTTTTTGCGTGTTGGTCCGCTCGTGATTGAAGGCCCCACGTGATCTCGTAGCCTTGAACTTGCTCGATTTAGAAATCATACGGAACAAGGCAGATGTCTTCTGTGATCTCCAAAACTGTCCCTTTCGTTTCCAATACCACCGACAGGGTAACAAGTGTCATGTCAATGGTATCAGGGAGGCTTCAATTGACAATCTTCAATTATATATTTTTTTTAATAATCTGGAAAATTCATTGGCACCTTGCCGTCTTGACAGACGATAGTTTGTGCTTTAAAAAGGCATAATAACTTTTAACTATGGCGGTAGCGAGTGTGACTGATAAGGCCAATTTGCGCTGTAAATGTCCGTTCACAGTGGGTGCATGTAAACACGTGGTCATTTCCACCATCATGCACCATCTTACGTCTCAAACGCTTGGTGTGTGACTTTTCTGCAATAATTTTCTCCTTTGACTTTATTCCATTTCTGATATTTGCCCTCCATGCAACACGTTCAGCGGCGACTTGCTCCCAATGTGCATTATCAATGCCTGTATCAATCATGTCCCGCTTACACACATCTTTGTATCGTAGTAGAGGCCGACCCTGAGATCTCTTACCCATCTGTAATTCACCAAAAAAGATATCCTTTGGTATTCTACCATCATCCATCCTCCTAAGATGTCCTATCCATCTAAGTCTACGAAGACTGAGCATGGAATAAACTGTCACACAACCTGATCTTTCCAACACTTCAGTATTTGTGATTTTGTCTTGCCACTTAATACCAAGAATTCTTCGCAGACACCGCATATGAAAGCTGTTTAAGTTGTTTTCTTGGTGTGAGTAAGTTGTCCAGGTTTCACTGCCATAGAGAAGAGTACTAAGGACACAGGCTTGATAGACAAGGACTTTTGTTTTGGCAGTAAGCTTTCTGTTCTCCCAGACTCTTTTTCTTAACCTGTTCATTGTTGTTGCTGCCTTACCAATCCGGATGTTGATTTCCTGATCTAGGGATAATTTGCTATTTAAAACTGATCCTAGATATGTAAAATGGTCTACTATCTCTAGTTCGGCGTCGTCAATAAAGATTGATGGTACCCCATGTGCACCTTGTGACATAATCTGTGTCTTCTTTTTGCTAATTGTTAAACCAAATTCAGAACAAGCATTGGAGAATGCAGATAGTAGACATTGCAATTCTTCCTCAGAGTGGGTCGTAACTGCAGCATCATCTGCAAAAAGCAACTCTCTGATCAGTACCCTCCTAATTTTGGTCTTAGCCTTCAATCTCTGAGCATTGTAGAGGCCGCCATCTGAGCGTGAGTGAATGTATATACCACCATCCTGATCATGAAATGCATATTTCAGCAGAAGTGAAAAGTATATTCCAAAGAGGGTTGGAGCTAGTACACAACCTTGCTTAACTCCACTCTTGATTTCAAATTCTTCAGAAGTTGCACCATCAAACTTGATTATACCCTTCATGCCTGTGTGGAATGATTCCACAATGGACAGAAGAGTTGGTGGGCAGCCAATCTTCTTTAGTGCCTTGAACAGACCCTCACGACTGACCAAATCAAATGCCTTTGTGAGGTCGATGAAGGCAATAAACAGTGGTTGATTCTGTTCACGGCATTTTTCTTGCATTTGTCGCAATGAGAATATCATATCAGTGGTAGACCGCTTCTGTCGAAAGCCACACTGTGATTCGGGGTAGACTTGATCTCCTAGGACTTGAAGTCTGCGCAGAACAATTCTGGCAAATACTTTTCCAACATTACACAGAAGTGAGATACCCCTATAGTTGTTGCAGTCGCTCCGATCGCCCTTGTTCTTGTACAGTGTTATGATGCTTGAATCTTTGAAATCCTGTGGGACTTGTCCTTCACGCCAGCATAGCTCTATTAGCTGGTGGATCTGTATAGTGAGTGTGTCTTGCCCACTCCTGATAACCTCTATTGGAATCCCATCCTTACCTGGAGCCTTGCCAGATGCAAGTTCATTTATAGCACACTTAACTTCTGTTATGGTGGGAAGTGTGTCCAGGTGGTCAAGAGTTGGTAGAGCCTCTATGGCGTTGAGGGCATCATCCGCTAGTTTGGTCTCACTTGAGTAAAGCTCCAAATAGTGCTCTACCCATCTGTTCATCTGCTGTTTCTTATCAGTGATGATTTCTCCAGTCAAGGTTTTCAATGGTGCACTTCTTTTGATCACTGGACCACAGGCTTTCTTTATTCCTTCATACATGCTTCTTATGTCTCCCTTATCACTTGCGATTTGAATGGACTCACATAACTTGATCCAATAATCATTTGCACACTGCCTGGCAGCCTTTTGCACATCCTTCCTAGCTTGCCTAAGCTCACTCAGAGTGTTACGCGTTGGCCTTTCCTTGTTTCTTAAGAGAGCTTTCTTCTTCTTATCAATCAAGGGCTGCAGAGTCTCGCTGTTGGCCGCAAACCAGTCCTGCCTCTTATGATCCACAGTGCCGTAAACCCCTACGGCAGTTTTATAAAGAGTTTCCTTAATTTGACCCCACTTTTCATTTACTGTACAATTTTCTGGTGTATCAGTGAAAGCGTCTTCAAGTTGCTGTTGAAACTGAAAGCACTTTTCAGGATCATGAGTGTTAATAATATTAATCCTGAGGCTAGATTTGTGTTTAGCTGTGTAGATTCTCTTTGGTCTCAGTCTAACCCTTGCAACAACCAAAGAATGATCCGTATCACAGTCAGCACTGTGGTAACTACGAGTCAATGATATATGGTTCAGATGTTGTCTCCGTGTGATGATGAAGTCCAGCTGGTGCCAATGGCCGGATCTTGGATGTTTCCATGTGACCTTATGCATCTCTTTTGTTTTAAAAAAGGAGTTTGTAATACATAGGTCATTACTGGTGCAATGCTCCAGCAGCCTTTGCCCATTTTCATTCATGCGACCGATGTTGTATTTTCCAAGGCACACTGGCCATGAACTCGAGTCCTTGCCCACACGAGCATTGAAATCACCGAGCATATAAATGTAGTCAGATTTTGGAACTGCCTTGATCACGGAGTCTAACTCCTCGTAGAACGAATCCTTCACATCATCAGAGGAATCGAGTGTCGGTGCATATGCAGTAATAATGATGACAGAGACACATTTTGATAGTCTGTTATGTGGGGGATAATCGGCACACGACAAGACGCTAGATGAATGAAGCCGCGTTAATATATAAAACAAAAACTTAGTTGCATATCCTTTACAGGACGTCGCAGTCAACTCCAGAATTTGCTGTTCGTGATCTCTTGGCAAGTTTACATTCAGTTTTTTGCCATTGCTTTCTGAACGCCCAGCACCCATACCATTTCGTAAAAACCAACGTAAGGCGGTCTGCTGCTAAATCGCCTGCAACTGCGTTCCGAACGTGGTATACGGGATTACGAACACCGTCCGAAACCCCGTCGCTACGGGGTCGGGTTTGTTGTAATAAGTGTGCTGTTATTTCTTTGTCTCTTGACATATAAATCTCAGGGTGGATGCTGGAAGAGTGTTGGTGTGTCCCTGCTGGTTTTTAATACGACCGACGCTGTGGCCAAGGGGTATGGATGAAATTCGCAATCCAGGATACCACGCGCGGATAACTTGCTGCAGGTGATTTGGAAACCGGGGTCAACGGATAAATCATCACAGCCTAGAGAGAATTGGGCGACAGGGAATGACTCTGGGGGTCTGGCCGACAGTACTCAGGTGAATGATGAGACGGACACATAATCAGACTACAACTGGTATCATTGGTATTGGGACTCTTCGCTTGCTGTTGAAGATGATTGCGGAGCACGCCTGATTTTATACAAGGGTATGCGCGTACGTAATTCAGAAAGCTGTGGCTAACTACTGGACGTAAACGTGCCTAGTAACTGACAAACAGCCATAAAATGCTGTGATTGATTGTGACGTCCTGTAAACAACACGCGACTAACTTGTAACTTTCTGTTTCTCTGTCAGATCCCTAATCTTGTGTGACACTAACGCTTGAAACGCTAAGCCACTTGAACTCCAGACCTTTTGTTACTTTGTAGTTGTGTATGCGCAAGTTAAGTGAGCCTGGTGATATTTTCGACGCTAAAACCCGCGATAAGAAACATCCTGATGAGCCACAGTCTAATTGCATCGCTGACCGACATCCTAAATTGCTGGTGTGGATTGGCCTTCAGTTTTAACCGGATTTGTTTTTCATAAAAGACACGATATATATTATGACAACAGAAAGTCATAATACAGGACTTTGAATAACAGAAAAACAGGAGTAATGGTTATTACAAAGAAAACATTTCTTCCCAAATACATGCATCAAAGTGAAAGCAACTAGTCTGAAACAAAAAGACAATGTATTTAAGTTTGTGGGTACTTTAATAACATCATCATCCGGTGCCTTGTCGGCTGGCGTTGGTGACCATGCCTCTCCACAAAGTACGATCTCCGACCTCATGGGTCAATTCGTGTGTTGACTTCCTTCCGTGCCATAACACAAGACTGTCAATAATCGTTTCACGCTGTCTTCCTCTATCTCTCTTTCCGCAAATCTTTCCGGTTGTCACAACATGTTCCAGTTTTTGTCTTCTTATAATATGTATTAAGGAAGTTAAATGTAGAATATTCTAAGCAAAGACAGCATTTCTCAAGATAGAATTGTCTCTGCAATTTATCTTTGTCAATCGGGATGGGGAAAAGAGTTCTTAAAAACTGTATTGAACCAGTCCTGTTCCATGGACAATTATTACACAAGTGTGGAATTATGTGGTGGCTACGTTAAAGTGGTTTTATAGAAGAATGATGAAAACGTAGTGGGCGGATAGAAAGAGCCAATGAAGATATCTTTAAAGAAGTTGATTAATTTGGTTATTTCGGGATTTGAATTTTAAATATTGAGCACAACCCACTACTGGCAACGCTGATCGTATTCAGATATGAACCTAAGGCCTATCCACGTCAATATGGAAGCACTAAAGAAGTTGACTTACGAAGAGACGTGGTTACTCGCGTCAGAAGAAGACATTCCAAATTCTTTGGGCATGTCATGAGAAAGGAAAGCTGACGATGTCATCACGACGGGAAGGTTGTAGGGAAAGAGAGGCGGGGGAGACCAAGAGAGAAGATGCCAGACAGTTTGACATGGCACGGAGGAGCGCCGGTATGAAAAATGATTCGCAGTACAAGCAATATTAGGCTGCGGACAGACATGGTCACCAACGCCATCGAAGACTCCCAATACTAATGGTACTAGTTGAGGTCTGATTATGCATCCGTCTGACCTTTCCTCGGAGTGCTGCTTGTCGGCCAGATCCCCTGGAATACTACCTGCAGCTCCATCCTCTCTCTGTCTCTGTCTCTCTCTCTCTCTCTCTCTGTCTCTCTCTCTCTCTCTCTCTCTCTCTCTCTGTGCGTGGGGGATTTGTGGTTGAGGGATGTGTGTTTGGCTGGGTGGTTGGATGTGTGTGGTGGAGGAGGATATGTGGGTGGGTGATTGTTGGTGGGTAATGGGACGGGTGGACGATATGTGAGTGGGTGGGGAGATGTGTGTGGGTGGGGGATGTGTGTGGGTGGGAGATGTGTGGGTTGGGAAATGTATGTATGCTTGGGGTGTGGGTGGATGGGATGTGTGGTTGGTGGGAGTGTGTGTGGATGGGGAAATGTGTAGGTGTGGGAATGTGGTGGCTGGGGGGAGGAATGTATGTGTGCCTGGGGTGTGTGTGTGTGTGATTGGGTGGGGGATGTGTGGGTGAATGGGGGATGTGTGGGTGGGTGGTGGATGTGTCTCATAACATGGTAATATGCACTGTTTATGTTTACAAAATTCATTTGACAATGTTTTTCCTATGCACTATTGATGAACGAAAGATGAGTGATTGGAAGGGCCGAATGTAAGACAGGCCTGCGTGCCCAATTTGTTACCCTTTGAAAATAAAGTCTGTTCGTTCGTTGGTTCGTTCGTTCTCTCTCTCTCTCTCTCTCTCTCTCTCTCTCTCTCTCTCTCTCTCTCTCTCTCTCTCTCTCTCGCTCGCTCTCGCTCTCTCTCTCTCTCTCTCTCTCTCTCTCTCTCTCTCTCTCTCTCTCTCTCTCTCTCTCTCTCTCTCTCTCTCTCATAAAGTTAGTTGCATGTCCTTTATAGGGCGTAGCAGTTAACCCAGAATTCTTTGGCTGTTCGTGATTCCAGGACAAGTTTACGTTCAGTATTTTGCCATTGCTTTGTGAACGACCGGCACCCATACCATTTCATTTTTTTTTTAAACAACGTAAGGCGGTCTGCTGCTAAATCGTCCACAGCTGTGTTTCGAACGCGGTATGCAGAATTACGAACTGCGTCCGTAACGTCTTCGCCACGGATGAGAACAATAAAATGCGAATAAAATCGTGACACTTGTTCGAGGAAATGAGAAAATAACATGGGAACACAAACTGTGAGACTTATTCGAGAAAATGAGAACAATAACATGGGAACATAAACTGTGAGACTTGTTCGAGAAAATAAGAACAATAACATGGGAACACAAACTGTGAGACTTGTTCGAGAAAATAAGAACAATAACATGGGAACACAAACTGTGAGACTTGTTCGAGGAAATGAGAACAATAACATGGGAACACAAACTGTGAGACTTATTCGAGAAAATAAGAACAATAACATGGGAACACAAACTGTGAGACTTGTTCGAGAAAATAAGAACAATAACATGGGAAAACAAACTGTGAGACTTGTTCGAGGAAATGAGAACAATAACATGTGAAAATAAACCGTGAGACTTATTCGAAAAAATGAGAAAATAACATGGGAACACAAACTGTGAGACTTGTTCGAGGAAATGAGAACAATAACATGGGAACACAAACCGTATGACTTGTTCGAGGAAATGAGAAAATAACATAGGAATATAAATCGTGACACTTGTTCGAGAAAATAAGAACAATAACATGGGAACACAAACTGTGAGACTTGTTCGAGGAAATGAGAACATTAACATGATAATACAGATATTGAGACTATTAAGTCTAACATGCGATTACAAACCGTTAGACTTGTTCGAGAAAATGAGAACAATAACATGCGAATAAAAATCGTGACACTTGTTCGAGGAAATGAGAAAATAACATGGGAACACAAACCGTGAGACTTGTTACGAGAAAATGAAGAAAATAACATGGGAACACAAACGTGAGACTTGTTCGAGAAAATAAGAACAATAACATGGGAACATAAACTGTGAGACTTGTTCAAGGAAATGAGAAAATAACATGGTATCACAAACCGTATGACTTGTTCGAGGAAATGAGAACAATACCATGGGAACACAAACTGTGAGACTTGTTTGAGAAAATGAGAAAATAACACGCGAATACAAACCGCGAGACTTGGTCGAGAAAATGAGAACAATAAGATGCGAATACAAACTGTGAGACTTGTTCGAGAAAATGAGAACAATAACATGAGAACAAAAACCGTGTGACTTGTTCGAGGAAATGAGAACAATAACATGGGAACATAAACCGTGTGAATCGTTCAGTGTGACTTGTTCGATGAAATGAGAAAATAACATGGGAACACAAACCGTGTGACTTGTTCTGTGTGACTTGTTCGAGGAAATGAGAAAATAATATAGTAACACAAACTGTGTGACTTGTTCGAGAAAATGAGAAAATACCATGGGAACACAAACCGTATGACTTATTCGAGGAAATGAGAAAATAACATGCGAATACAAACCATGAGACTTGTTCGAGGAAATGAGAAAATAACTTGGGAACACAAACCATGTGATTTGTTCGAGGAAATGAGAAAATAACATGGGAATACAAACCGTGTGACTTGTTCTGTGTGACTTGTTCGAGGAAATGAGAAAATGACTTGGGAACACAAACCGTGTGACTTGTTCGAGAAAATGAGAATATAACATGCGAATACAAACCGTGAGACTTGTTCGAGAAAATGAGAACAATAACACGCGAATACAATCTGTGAGACTTGTTCGAGAAAATGAGAATAATAACATGGGAACACAAACCGTGTGATTTGTTCTGTGCGACTTCTTCGAGGAAATGAGAAAATAACTTGGGAACACAAACCATGTGATTTGTTCGAGAAAATGAGAAAATAACATAGGAACACAAACCGTGTGATTTGTTCTTTGTGACTTGTTCGAGGAAATGAGAAAATAACTTGGGAACACAAACCGTGTGACTTGTTCGAGAAAATGAGAATATAACATGCGAATACAAACCGTGAGACTTGTTCGAGAAAATAAGAACAATAACATGGGAGCACAAACTGTGTGACTTCTTCGAGAAAATGAGAACAATAACATGAGAACACAAACCGTGAGACTTGTTCGGGGAAATGAGAAAATAACATGGGAACACAAACTGTGAGACTTGTTCGAAAAACTGAGAAAATAACATGCGAATACAAACCTTGAGACTTGTTCGAGAAAATGAGAACAATGAGATGCGAATACAAACTGTCAGACTTGTTCGAGAAAATGAGAACAATAACATGAGAACACAAACTGTGAGACTTGTTCGAGGAAATGAGAACAATAACATGGGAACACAAACCGTGTGACTTGTTCGAGGAAATGAGAAAATATCATGGGAACACAAACCTAGTGACTTGTTCTGTGTGACTTGTTCTATGAAATAAGAAAATAACATGGGAACATAAACCGTGTGAATTGTTCAGTGTGACTTGTTCGAGGAAATGAGAAAATAATATAGGAACACAAACCGTGTGACTTGTTCGATGAAATGAGAAAATAACATGGGAACACAAACCGTGAAACTGTTCGGGGAAATGAGAAAATAACATGGGAACACAAACTGTGAGACTTGTTCGAGAAAATGAGAAAATAACTTGCGAATACAAACCGTGAGACTTGTTCGAGAAAATGAGAAAATAACATGGGAACACAAACCGTGCGATTTGTTCGGGGAAATGAGAAAATAACATGGGAACACAAACCGTGTGACTTGTTCAAGGAAATGAGAAAATAACATGGGTACACAAACCGTGTGACTTGTTCTGTGTGACTTGTTCGAGGAAATGAGAAAATAACATGCGAACACAAACCGTGTGACTTGTTCGAGAAAATAAGAACATTAACATGGGAACACAAACCATGAGACTTGTTCGAGAAAATAAGAACAATAACATGGGAACACAAACTGTGTGACTTGTTCGAGACAATGAGAAAATAACATGGGAACACAAACCGTGTGACTTGTTCGAGGAAATGATAAAATAACTTGGGAACACTAACCGTGTGACTTGTTCTGTGTGATTTGTTCGAGGAAATGAGAAAATAACATGGGACCACAAACCGTGTGACTTGTTCGAGGAAATGAGAAAATAACATGGGAACACAAACCGTGTGACCTGTTCGAGGAAATGAGAAAATAACATGTGAACACAAACCGTGAGACTTGTTCGAGGAAATCAGAAAATAACATTGGAACACAATTTGTGTGACTTGTTCGAGGAAATGAGAAAATATCATGGTAACACAAACCGTGAGACTTGTTCGAGGAAATCAGAAAATAACATGGGAACACAATCTGTGTAACTTTTTCGAGGAAATGAGAAAATATCATGGGAACACAATCCGTGAGACTTGTTCTAGGAAATGAGAAAATAACATGGCAACACAAACCGTGAGACTTGTTCGAGGAAATGAGAACAATAACATGGGAACACAAAATTCGTTATTTGTTCGAGGAAATAGGAACAATAACATGGGAACACAAACCGTGTGACTTGTTCGAGGAAATGAGAAAATAATATGAGAACATAAATGGTGAGACTTTTTTGAGGAAATGAGAAAATAATATGAGAACATAAACCGTGAGACTTGTTCGAGGAAATGAGAAAATAATATGAGAACATAAACCGTGAGACTTCTTCGAGGAAATGAGAAAATAATATGAGAACATAAACCCTGAGACTTGTTCGAAGAAATTAGAAAATAACATGGGAACACAAACTGTGAGACTTGTTCGAGAAAATGAGAACAATAACATGAGAACACAAACTGTGAGACTTGTTCGAGAAAATTAGAAAATAACATGGGGACACAAACTGTGAGACTTGTTCGAGAAAATGAGAAAATAACATGGGGACACAAACTGTGAGACTTGTTCGAGAAAATGAGAACAATAGCATGCGAAATCAGACCTTGATTACATTTGTTAACTAATAGGAGTGGCAATACTTTAACACAAAATAAAGATATACTACAATGAAGTAATGGCTACTGTGAAGACAAAAAGACTATGTGACAAAAATTTAGAAGATTGCCGATTACCAGCAAATAAGGCACAACACTAACAACTAAGACACAACACCAGCAAATAAGACACAACACTAACAACTAAGACACAACACCAGCAAATAAGACACAAAACCAACAACTAAGACACAACACCAGCAAATAAGACACAACACCAACAACTAAGACACAAACCAACAACTAAGACACAACACCAACAAGTAAGACAACACCAACAACTAAGACACAACACCAACAAATAAGAAACAACACCAGCAAGTAAGACACAACACCAACAAATAAGGCACAACACCAACAACTAAGACACAACACCAGCAAGTAAGACACAACACCAACAACTAAGACACAACACCAGCAAGTAAGACACAACACCAACAACTAAGACACAACGCCAGCAAATAAGAAACAACACCAGCAAGTAAGGCACAACACCACAAATAAGACACAACGCCAACAAATAAGACACAACACCAGCAAGTAAGACACAACACCAAAAAATAAGACACAAGTCCAACAAATAAGACACAACATCAACAAATAAGACACAACACCAATAAATAGGACACAACGCCAACAAATAAGACACAACACCAGCAAGTAAGACACAACACCAACAAATAAGACACAACACGAACAAATAAGACACACCACTAACTAATAAGACACAACACTAACATATAAGACACATCACTAACAAATAAGACACACTACTACCTAATAAGACACAACACTAACATATAAGACACAACACTAACAAATAAGACCTAACACCAACAAATAAGGCACAATACCGACAAATAAGACACAACACCAACACATAAGACACAACACCAACAAATAAGACACAACACTAACAAATAAGACACACAACACCAACAAATAAGACACAACACCTACAAATAAGACATAACACCAAATAAGTCACAATACCAGCAAGTCAGACATAAAACCAGCAAATAAGTCACAACACCAGTAAATGAATTACTGTACAATATTTGAGCGCAGGCATCTTCCCTATAGCAACATACAGAGACTACACCCAGGCAGGACTAGCCAGCGCCAGTGTCTGTCACACACTATGTGAGGACATGTGCAACAGAGCTGTTTGGCCCAAAGCACGAAAAAGAACAATCTGTATTCGTATCCCAAAGATGGAAGGGTAAAACTGTGCACAAGCTTTCGTACTAATGTACTAATAAATCACGCTAACAAAATTCACCCGCGAATCATCATGAAGAAGATTGAAAGTATGCTAAGATATGAATTAAAAGAAGTAGACGCAGGTTTAAGACAAGAAAGAGGAATCTGGGACTGTCCTCAGCAGCAGATCCATCTTTGAGAAGTGCAGGACACAATGTATAACTTCATCATTGTTTCGGGGACTACCGTAAGGCCTTAGACTGTGTTCAACATCAGAAATTGTGGGAAAACGTCAGAGATATGGGATTTACAATACATTTGATCCACTGAAATGAATAATAATAAACAAACAGTGGCTGTCATGGTAACCGGTGAAACATTAAATTGGTTTAAGTTACAAACTGGAGTAAGATATGATGTATTCACTTTCCCATACTTGCTCAACACCCATGCAGAAAATCTAATGAGAAACGTCAAAAATGAATGTATCTGTTCATGATTGGTGGTAGTCCAATTTTAGCACTGAGATATGCAGATGACATGGTCCTTCTCAAAAATGGTGCTAAGGGATTATAAAATATTAGGTTTGGACCAAATAAAAATGAATGGCGGAAAATGGGAAGTAGCAGTGTGTCATAGTTATGACTTTAAAATTTTCAATATGGAAACAGACATGTTTTATAAAGAAGGTTGCATTCGGAAAACTATTGGTAAAAAAAAAAACATTTGCAGATACGTGAAGTCGCTTAAGACGGTTAATCATCCCATGACACTTAATCAGATAACCATGTCTGTAAAAAGACACTGTGAAAATTAAAATCTCTTTCGGAACTTAAGCGGAAAATAAATAATGTCCGCGGACAAAATTGCATGACAACAGACCGTCACAATCAACAAAGATGAGATTGAACATATCACGAAGGCTTGGAACATCGTGGCTTCATTATCAACAACAGTGGTAACAGTCCAACAGACGTCACACGTGTAGTAGCCACAGCACAGGCAGAAGTTAAACAATATTAAGAGCCTCAGCCTCAAGGCCACCAAATAAATTATAGCAAACTTTTTCGGCATGATACGGATTATTATTATTTTTTTTTTTTTGGTTTGATTTCGTTCGCTTTGAATTCAAGTGTAGTCCGTACACGTAGTACTACTTCTAGTTGTGGTAAACGCTTCCAAGGCGGCCAGAGGAAACGCTTTAAAGACACTGAAAATCTCACTGAAAGCTTTTGGAATTCATCTTGACATCTGGGAGACTGCTGCCAAAGACCGAAATTCGTGGCGTGCATCATTACGCAAGTGTGCAGTCACTTGTAAAGCAAGCAGGACTGCAAGAGCTGTGAAGAAAAGACTGCACAGAAAAACCACTGCAGAAGATTCTCCTCCTGGAACGTCAAGCAATTGTTGCCCACATTGTCAAAGAACATTTCGAGCCAAAATAGGCCTTATCAGCCATCTTAGAACTCACGGCTCCATACTTTCAACCCCACTGGATGAAATGAATGGTCATCATCATTCTTGATGGACAAACAACAACAGCTAATTCTAGTGGACTGGACTTATTTTTGCATGTGGATTAGCTTTCCCTGTTACCAGTGTCCCTCGCCATCAGGTGAACCCACTCCGAATTCTGGGGTACTTGTAATTTACGTCGCAATACAAGGGCGAGAATTCATAATTTTAGTCTAACTGACCGGTGAAGGAGTGGAACCCGCTGCATAGTCATCAGCGCACAGGATGTTTAAGAGTTAGCGCTTTAGTCCTTTCGGCAATGCTGGCGTTCAGATACATATTAATCATGAACCATTTCGCAAACACTCATGAAGAAAATCGTGGCTTTCGAATTAAAGCATTACAGAAAAACTATTAGAAAACAAATAGATCATGAAAAAGAAAAAAGAAAAATACTAACACTCTGCCAGATCTGAACACTGAAAACAATCTGACTAAAAAAACAATATCATGTCTCTCCATCTGCATGTATCAGGTCAATGTCAAAACATCGCTCTTATCGTGGCATGTCGAAAGATGTTTCGATCTCTTTCCAGTTCTTCTGCCTGTTTCAGGCTGGGTCGATCTGGCAGCCAATTTCAATGTTTAAAAGTCCTAGAAGTCCTAGATGGGGATCCAAACAAATGACCGTCATGTCAACAGGTAAGACGGCTAGGCATTGCGCCACCATGGCTTCCCAACAATAAAAATGTGATCTTGTCCAAAAACTAACATGTGATTTTGGTCGATAACTAATATGTGATCTTGTTCGATAACTAACATCTCATCTCAGTCAAAAACTAACATATGATCTTGATCAATAACTAATATATAATCTTCGTCAATAACTAACATGTTATCTTGGTCAATAAGTAACATGTGATCTTGGTCTCATTGATAACTAAAATGTGATCTTGTTCGATAACTAATATGTGATCTTGGTCAATAACTAACATGTGAACTTGGTAAATGACTAACTTGTGATATTGGTCGATAACAAACATATGATCTTGGTCGATAACTAACATAGAATTTTGGTCAATAACATACATGTTATCTTGGTCAATAACTAACATGTGATCTTGGTCAGTAACTAACATGTGATCTTGGTCAATAACTAACATGTGATCTTGGTCAATAACTAACATGTAAATGTGATCTTGGTCAATAACTAACATGTGATCTTGGTCAATAACTAACATGTGATCTTGGTCAATAACTAACATGTTTTCCTGGTCAATGACTAACATGTGATCTTGGTCAATGACTAACATGTGATCTTGGTCAATAACTAACATGTGATCTTGGTCAATAAGTAACATGTGATCTTGGTCTCATTGATAACTAAAATGTGATCTTGTTCGATAATTAACATGTAATCTTGTTCGATAACTAACATGTGATCTTGATCAATAAGTAACATGTTATCTTGTTCGATAATTAACATGTGATCTTGGTCGATAACTAACTTGTGATCTTGGTCAATGACTAACATGTTATCTTGGTCAATAACTAACATGTGATCTTGGTCAATAACTAAAATGTGATCTTGATCAATAACTAACATGTGATCTTGGTCAATAACTAACATGTGATCTTGGTCAATAACTAACATGTGATCTTGGTCTCATTGATAACTAACATGTGATCTTGTTCGATAATTAACATGTGATCTTGGTCGATAACTAACTTGTGATCTTGATCAATAACTAACATGTGATTTTGATCAAAAACTAACATGTAATCCTGGTCAATAACTAACATGTTGTCTCCCGTGTGTTGCCGGGGCCCATAAGGGAAGCAAAGAATAGCAACAGTGTAGCCTACCATGCATGTCGTAAGAAGCGACTACGGAGGCTTGATGGTTCCGTCGCCCTGCTACTGAGTGAGTGCGTGGCGCGACACTGTGAGCTGTGAGTATCGTGTGAAGTGGTTTTGAATCTGCCCAAGTTTTTTGTTTTTTTGGAACGTGACTGCATGTTCAGAGCGATGGCAGGTGGCTATGTCCCAGAGTTGACCAGTTTTTGCCTTATGCAGAAATGCGTGGCTGCTGGGCTTCTGGTTGACTGCCACTGCCGTCGATGATGAACTGTATTTTCGTGGACTGTATGGGTGAACATCTAGGAAACATCCAGATAGGAAAATGACTGCCGATTCCATCAGAGATGAATTGGGTGTTTCGTGGGGGACTGGTGTGTTGACATTCTGGCGGCGGCATTATGCACAGTGTATCTGTGCGGGCTGTTGTTTGTCGAGACTCCTGTCTTTTCCACTTTTCACATTGGGCAGTGGGGAGCGTTTTGTGTGATATTCACTGGCACAGGAACGGAGCATAATGGGGACGACCCGTTGCTGTGAAGTTGGAACTGCGACTACTAACTAACTAACTAACATATAATCCTGATCAATAACTATCATGTAATCCCGGTCAATAACTAACACAAAATAAGACCTTATTCAACAACTAACATATGTCCTTGTTCAATAACCATCATATTATTTTGCCCAATAACTAGGATATGGTCTTGTCCCTTAACAAACTTGAGATCTTGCCCTATAACTAAGATGCGACCTTATCCAATAATTAATATGAGACCTTGTCCAGTAACTAATATGCTGGTAGTCCCTGATTCAAAGCCTAGGTGGATCAAAATAGCATTTAAATTTAATCCTATTTTGTGTGGAGGTGGCTAAGGATCGGCCAATCCATATAACAAGGGTATTTAAAATTTTTCTGGGAATTGATGCACGCAGCCTGACATGCACCACGCTATCTATTGTGTACCGTTTACTCGGGAAAATATAGCCCAGTAGCATATGCCATGATACATTGACACTTGATCCCTGACCTTTCAACTCCTGTTTTATGAAACCGGAGCCTCGTTCTGGCCAGGGAATAAAAAAAAAAAAAGGAAAGCAGCCGTCCAACGCTACCTAATGTAGGAATAAAATTAGTGGGTGGAACTGGGGTAAAGCTGTGGAAATGTAAACAATAAAGAACAATACAAAGTAATGCAGCTTTAAAGAACACAGTCGGGAAGGGGGGGGGGGGGGGACGTTGCAGCGACTAGTCTTCATTAGCGAACAAATACACAACACAAAACAACATATAAACACTTAAACAGCGCGGAAGACGCTACAATGACTACATTATGGCATAATAACCGAATGAGAAGAATGAATAGATGAAAAAAAACAACTATTATAGCAATTAATAGAAAATGAACAATTGCACAAAATGTGCAATAACGAATTAGAGAACATAAGTAAGTCTAATCCACGAATATACACAACGACTATACTATAACAGGGCGAGACCGTACACAGAGTTGCACACAATCAAAGTATGAGCAAAATTAGTGGAACTTTGGTCAAGCTGTGACAATGTATACAATACAAAAATAACACAAACAAATGCAGCTTTACTATATACAATTACAGAAAACAAAGGACGTTGCGGCGACTAGCCTTCATCAGCAAATAAATACACATAACACAACATATAAACATGGAGAAGACACTACAATCATACATTAACGTATAATAACCGAATCAGTAGGGTGGAACATGTATGATCTATAACAGTGTTTCCCAACCTTTTTTGTACCATGCCCCACTTAAGCCTTTCTAAAATTCATATTGCCCCCCTCCCCCGCCCCATGCCCCCCCCCCCCCTCAACATATACATTATTTTTAATATTCAAAAATTGAAATGTTCACTAAAGAAACTTGAATGATAGGTTTTAGGAAGAAATCACTAGGTAATTATTGAGAAAACACAGTAAGTAAATTTTCAAAACATATAATGGAGAACTGAAATTCAAGTACAAAATATTTTTAATGAAAGATTTTTCTATATTATTTTAATTATTAGTAATTATTTATTATTTAAATTTAGTGAGATCCTTGCGCTTGATGCTTGCTGCAAAGAGATCTTATGTCAGGTTCCAATTTAGTTAACTTCAGTCTCAAGTCTCCCCGTTTTGTTATATTCAGCCGATTTCTTCCATTTTCGAATTGCCCCCCTTAACAGTCAAATTGCCCCCCTGTGGGGCGTGGGCCCCACGTTGGGAAACACTGATCTATAATGTAAGGGAGGCACGGTTTAGACATGTGGCGTCCGTTCCTAGTTCGAGCAGACCGGGCACGAATCATGAAGTAGACTTTTGCATAAAACAATGAACACGAGGATGATAGTCTGTCCTCTGATCCATTTGTCTGTATTCATAATTAGTAAGGAAAAGGAGGTAAAAATGATTTCGTTAGTAAAGACAAAGTAATGATGATCTCCTTAGTAAGGAGAAAGTAAGGGTGATCTCCTTAGTAAGGAGAAAGTAAGGGTGATCTCCTTAGTAAGGAGAAAGTAATGTTGATGATCTCCTTAGTCAGGAGAAAGTAACGATGATCTCCTTAATAAGGAGAAGTGAGGACGATCTCCTTAATAAGAACAAAGTAAGATTATCTCTTTTAACCTTCTGTCAAGCAAAATTAAACTGGAGCTCAAGAGATAAATAACATCCTATAAATACAGAAAGCAATATAATATAGGATACCTCAGAAATAAAGAAACAGAGGAACAATTTATGGTCATAGTCTTGAATAAATAGCAGGCCCTGCAACAGTTAGTAGTACGGAAGACTTCTGGCAGCAGGATAAACCTATTTGGAGCGAATCGTGTATAGAAGTACTTGGCGAGAGGGGAAAAAACCATGAAGTGTGGATAACACAGGAAATCCTGGAAATATAGAAGAAAGTAGAGGTAAAAAAGCAGCTCTAAATAATAGCTAAACCAGAGCTACGAAAGCAAGAGCAGAGAAAATAAGCAGAAGCTAATAAAGACACGAAGAAGCAGATGAAGGCGAATACATGACAATATATAGATTACATAGCAAGAGCGGCAGAAAAGGTAGCATCGAAACGAAAGCAAACCTCTGAGACCGTTACAGCACCACACGGAAAGCAACAGGAATATGTAGTGAAACAAATGAGCAGATCGAAAATTGAAATGAGAAAGTTCTCACTAACATTAAAGACTAATTAAACAGATGAACTGAAATTTGAAGAAATACTAAATAGACCACTACAAGAAGACCCTCCAGATATCCAGCCTGCAGAGGTGAATCTGGATATCAACTGCGACAAATCATCTTAAAATAAGATTATTAAAGCTATCAAACTTCTATAGGATGGTAAAGATGCTGATCCAGATAGCATCCCAGTAGAGGCCTTTAAAACTAACGTAAACACCTAAACTGAATTACTGCACAGATTATTTAGCAGCATCTGGGAAACTGAATAAATACCACTGACTAGATCTGGTGTAACTGCCAAAGAAAGGAGGCCTGCAGGAGTGTGAAAATTATAGAGGAATAATGTTGCTGTCTGTTACTGGGAAAATATTAAACAGGATCACTATGAAGAGATTACGAGATGCCATTGACAAACAATTAAGAGATGAACAGATAGGCGTTCGACCAAATAGATCCTGCACTGACCATAGTGTGACAGTGAGGATAATAATAAAACAGAGCATCGATTTGATCTCACCACATAACACTGCATCATGTAGCACTGGTGGGGAATCTGTTTGAACAGTGATCATGTATTGTGGAATACCACCGCAAATTATTAACTCAATACAGGCAATAAATAGAAACATGAGGTGCAGAGTCCTGCGTGAGGGACAACTAACCGATACGTTTGAAATAAGAACATTGCCTTTTGTCACCTTTACTATTCTTACTTATTACAGACTGGATTATGGAGACAACAATAAGCACTGCCAGGAATGGAATTCACTGGACTCCTTTGACAAGGACTTCGCTGATGACATGAAACTCACTTGTCCTGGCAGCCGGAAATGGCTGTCAAAGGCAGAGGTAAAAGACCTCCATGTGGGTGAAGGCAAGGGGAAACCACCACATTATCTTTTCAAGATTTCACGAATAATCACACATAAGAGGCAGTGAACGACATTAATGGCTGTCTTAGGACATCATCGTCCGATAGGGACCGTCATGAGCCACAGGTGACAACAGGCCGTCATCCAGCTACTGATGGCAAAATCATGACGAATATTTTTTAAATAGGGAATACATTTTTAAAATGAAAAATAAAT
Organism: Cepaea nemoralis; assembly: GCA_014155875.1. Taxonomy (NCBI): domain Eukaryota; kingdom Metazoa; phylum Mollusca; class Gastropoda; order Stylommatophora; family Helicidae; genus Cepaea; species Cepaea nemoralis. The sequence continues at coordinate 250,180 of JACEFZ010024214.1, read as the reverse complement.
TTACAATAGGAACATGGAATGTTAGGACATTAAATGAGTTGGGAAAGTTAAACAATGTGATAAGAGAAATGAAAACATGAAAATTAATATTCTATGCATAAGTGAGATGAGTTGGAAGGGATAAGGTAAAATTATAACCGACAAACACACAATAATTTATTCTGGAGGCGATTTTTGTTGTTGTTGCAAATCCATTTTCAGGACGTTGCAGTCAACATCAGCATTTTCCAGCTGCTGTTGATGAACTAGGCAAGATTATGCTCAGTAGTTTGCCATTGCATTCTGGGCGACCGGCTTACAGACCCCGTAAGTTACCAACGCGGCGAGAACCGCTACCGATTCTCGCGCAGGTTATGTTACTCACGAGAATATACGGGATAACGGAGAAAGACGTTAACACCTAGGCCAGTGAGACCGGCCTGGAGAGGGTACCCACGAGAAATGATTAAGACTACTATCCCCCCCCCCCCCGGTGTGTCTCCACCTTGTCGCGGTGGAGGGGGAGGTGGGGGGGCTTGCGTGTCCCAGAGATCCCAAGAGCACAACTACATATCGGACAGGCCTTGGGTTAGGGACCAGACCAAGAGAGACACAACCTGCTGCTCTGCAGGTAGACTGAGGATAGCAGTCAAAGTCTAAATTAGGCGCACGGTGCCGCTAAAGTTTGGTCCGGACACATACTCTAAGGCTCTCAGCTGAGGGATATGGCTGATCGCCTCTAAGCCATAAACACTCTGATGTGAGAGCCGGGCCGATTCCCGCCAACCGATAAATGGAGGTGAGATGCTGCGCACGCTACATGCTTAGTACTTAGTTCAGATGCTTGTTCGAAGGCTCTCAGCTGGGGGATATGAGGGATCCCCGGATGAGAGGGCCTAGCCCTTTCTCGCTCACTGAACGCGCACGGAGGTAAGGTGCTGAGCCGGCAGCACATGTAGCCTACCTCCCTCGTGAGCGAGTACTAAAGGTAGAAAAGTTCCTCAGTCGCATGAAATGGTTACGAAAAATGTCTGTATCTATATTCATAAAGAGTTTAGTCAAAGTGGAAAAACGTCTCAATAACACGAAATGGAACGCCTGGCTAGCGAATCCATTGCGTGGTCCGAAGTCCGAAGCAAAAGCTTACCTAGTGTATGTCATCCGCAGACTGACCGTTCCTGGTCTGTATTTGAGTGACCAGTGGCAAGAGAAAACGAATAGACGGAAGTGAGGAATTAAAGCAGCCATGAGCAGGACGTGGCAATTCCTCGGGTGAGCCCAGTCTCAGAGCAATATGTGCCGGCTCTGCAACTATGGAAGCCTCCTTGAATAGCGGGGAACGCCTATGGTCTGCCCCTGCCTTCCCTTGAGGGTTGACCGTGATGTCTTTGACCGTTCTATCTTGACCAGCTGAGATGTGGGCGACATCACAACAATAAGTCCAACGTGCCTCGAAACCCGAGGAAGGCTAACCTCATTAAAAATGCCCGCCGAAGTCGGAAGTGCCGTCCTACGGGTGGCAAAATAAAAATTGGCACTACGCATTTATGTCCGAGTGAAATGTCTTGTCCAAATGTCTCTCGTGCTAGGAACAGCTCTGACTACCTAATTTCCGAACTGCCGCTCATGTCCGGAACAGCTCTGACTAGTTAGTTTTCCGAATGTCCTTCGTGCCCTGAACAGCTCTGTCCGGGCACAACGACAAGCACATATCCGCATCTAAAACTCGCTGAGTGGATACCATCTGCAGACCGGTCTAGTTTGTGAGAGAAAGGAGAAAGGCCCGTGGTGAACGAAATGCCCAATATATTGAAGAGAGGAATTAAAGCAGCCATGAGCAGGACGTGACGATTCCCTCGGTGAGCCCATCACCAGGGCGCTAAATGTCGGCTTTGCAACTATTGAAGCCACCCTGGATGGCGGAAAATGCCATGGACTGTCCCTGCCTTCCCTTGAGGGCTGATCGTGAAGCATTCGACCATTCCAACTTAACAAGCTGGGATGTGGACGGCACCACAAAAGTGAGAGTCCCACGGGAATGCTAACCTGTCACAAATGCACTCTGAAAGTCGGATGTGTTGGCCTAATGGTTTCGACCCGAGGGTGCCTAACTAGACACCGCAATCAGATCTGAAAAAATAAAAAACACTCCGGATGAACGCAAAGAAGAAGAAGAAGAAGACTACTATTTGATTTTTTTTTTAAACAGCATAGTCAACTAATGGTTACTGGTGTATTTCAGACAGAGTTATGAATAGACAGAGTTATTATGGTCAAAATGAAAGAAAATATATAAATATTATACAAGTTTACGCACCAACAACTAGCAGTAGCGGTGAAGAAATATAACACTTTTCCGATGAAGTAGAAATGACGATGTTTCAAATTAAATCACAAAACATAAAATTAATACTATGAGATTTTAATGCAAATGTTGGAAAGGAGAAAATTCGGAATATTGTGGGGAATTATGGTTTAGGTACAAGAAATGAAGGAGGGGAGAAACTAATTTAATGGGCAAATATCAATGATATGATAATTGAATACACCTGGTTTAAATACCATAAAAGACGACTTTACACATGGAAAAGCTATACTTAACCAAATTGACTACACAATTATTAATAAAAGATTTAGAAATGTGTTAATTAATGTTAAGACAATGTTTGGTGCTAACTGAAATAGTGATCATGTATCTCTATGTGGACTCATAAAATAAGATAAAAGAGAGGGGGGAAAGTTGTTAAGAACATGAGACTTAATAAAGAAGTTCTGAAAGCAGATAAAGAAATTCAAGAACTATTACGCAGTGATTGTGAAAAATAGGTACATTGCAATAGCTAAAATACACAGTATAAATGAACAATGAGAAATGTTTAGGGACTCCATTAACCAAACAAGCAGAGAAATATTACCGGAGAGAAGCCATAAAGCTAAGAATAAATGGATGACTAAAGAAATATTAAGGTTGATGGACAAAAGAAAACCAGACTAAAAATGACAAATAAGAGTATGATACGATAAATAAAGAAATAAGAGATAAATGTGTGAAGACAATAGAAAGTTGATTTAAACGAGCAGTGCAAGACAGTTGAATTAAATTTAATTAAAGATACCAAAAATATGCATAGACAAATCAGTGAGCTCACGGGAAGAAAAATAAGAGTAAATACAGGGTGTTTGAAATAAAAAACAAGAAAAATATTGTTGCAGGAAGAGGCTATAATGAAAAGGTGAAATGATTTTATAAAATAATTATACGCCGGCGAAAGGGAAGATTTAACAGAAGAAAGTAACTTAGAAAGTCCAGTTTTCTAAAAGAAGAGGACGCTGACGCTCTCTTATGAAGAAAGGAAACCAGCTGGGACAGATGAAATCACAGTAGAATAGTTAGAAGTACTGGGAGAAGATTGGAGTGGATGTATTAACAAGAGTGTTGAATGATATTTACTGCAGTGAATATTTACCGAGTGCATTGTTGAAATCTGTATTTATAGCTAAACCAAAAATGACCAGGATCAATTAATTGCGACAACGTTTTGTACAATTAATATCATAAATTATGTCACTAAGCTTCTACTCGGAATTATAATGAGAAGAACAAGAATGAAAATAAAAATGGAAATTGGCGAATAATTGTAGAAGAAAAGGTACAATCAGTGTAATATATACATTATGAATATTAATAGTAAGATCAATAGAAACACAGAAAGACATATATTTGTGCTTCATAGATTATACTAAAGCATTTAATAAAGTAAAACATGATGAGCTGATTAAAATGTTGGAAGATATCAACATTGATGAGAATAATCTCAGAATAATAAAAAGTACTTACTGGAACCAAGTAAGAGCAGTTAAAATGGGAAATAAAGAGGGCTGTTATGAACAAATAAAGCTAGGAGTAGGACAGGTTTGTGTTTTGTCACTGGATCTCTTCTCCCTCTATAGCGAGGTAATAATTAGAGAGATCAAAGAGAAGCCAGGAATACTAATTGGAGGTTATAATATAAACAATATACGCTATGCACATGACACAGTATTGGTGGCGGATAATGCAAAAGATCTACAACAATTGTTGGACATTGTAATAAAGAGAGTGGAAAGAAAAATCTCTCCTTGAATATCAAGAAAACAGTAACAACGGTGATATCAAAGAAAAATGTCGGTTCCTAAATCAATCAATCAATCAATCAATCAATCAATATCAAAGAAAAAGGTGACACCAGAATGTGAAATAGAAATAGAAGGGAAAATTCTTAACCAAGTGCATAATTTTAAATACCTAGGGGCATTTATGCCCGTCTCCCTGGCCTGGGTGTTAGCGACTTTCTCCGTAATCCCGTTTATCCACGTGAGCAAAAGCAGCTGCTCGAGAATCGGTAGCGGTTCTCGCCGTGTCCATGAACTACGAGAAATGTGAGCCTGCCGCTCAGAAAGCAATGGCGAACTATTGAGCGTAATCTTGCCAAGAAATCAACAACAGCGGTAAAATGTTGGTGTTGACAGCGATGTGCTGTAATAGGAAATGCGAAAAAAGGGGGAGGTGGGGGGGGGGGGGGCATTTATAACATTAGACAGAAGGGGCACAACAGAGATTAAGAACAGAATAGGGCAAGCAAAAGCTGTATTTCAGAAAATGAAGTGTATTTTATGTAATAAGTTTGAATGTAAGAAAGAGAGTTCTGAACAGCTATATAGAACCTGTTTTGTTATGTGGCAGTGAATCTTGGAATGTAAATGAACACATAATGAAGAACTTGGAAATAACAGAGATGTGGTTCCTAAGACAAATGTTCCGAATTCCTTCTACTGCCGGAGTAGCTAACGACAATTGCCTGAAAGAGGCTAATGAAACTAAAACATTGTATACAACAATAAGAAAGAGACAAGCAGCTTTCTTTGATTATTTTATTAGAAGAGAGACGTTAGAGAACAACATGACTACTGGAAAGATCGAGGGGAAGGGAGGCAGAGGCCGACCAAGAGAAATTATGTTGGAGGGGTTGAGACGGTGGAGAATATCAGCAACAGAGTTGATCCAGAACACCAAATACAGAGATCTGTGGAGAGACATGAACGCCTTCGCCATGGCACTTGATAATGATGAACGACAAAATAAGAATGATCATGCTTAGTAAGAACAAAGTAAGGAAGATCTCCTAGGGAAGGACAAAATAAGGATGGTCTTCTTAGTAAGGACAAAGTCAGCGAGATCTCTTAGGGAAAGATAAAATAAGGATGGTCGTCTTAGTAAGGACAAAGTCAGCGAGATCTCTTAGGGAAAGATAAAATAAGGATGGTCTTCTTAGAAAGGACAAAGTAAGGGAGATCACTTTAGCAAGGATCAGTTTAGCAAGTGCAATGTAATAATAGTGTTGACAATAGCAAGTAACAACATCCTTGTCCCATAAACCCACCAATACAGCCTGACCCAAAAGCTCCGGTGCCACACCCAAAACATGGACGGCTAATTAGTTACAGCAACTCATAAAGTACATTACACAGAAAAATGTGAAAATAGAAACGAAGCTAAGGGGCAATAATCTTGTTTGTGTAATAATACTGATATCACATTTTGTGCATATCTTCCTTGAAGATAAACACACAACAACTAAACAAAAAAACAAACAAAAAAAACACACACACACACACACTCACGCACACACACACACACACACACACACACACACACACACACACACACATATATATATATATATATATAATATATATATATATATATATATATATATATATATATATATATATATATATATATATATACATAAAGTAAACAATATTTGTTACAAGGCCATTACTTACGTCAGGTTTTCCTGCAATGTATGTCTTCCAAGAAATCGGGTTTTCTTTGAATTCCTAAGTCCATTAGAAATAATTTAACAAACGCTGGTAGGCTGAAAATGGCCTCGTGTAAAGATATTCCTATCACGTGATGCTAATAAATATTCAGCAAAATGCGCCTTGTAAAGTAACTAGGCAAAGAACTTGCATTTTTCAAGTTTACATGTCCTTAGCTGTGTGATATGCATTAAATCTACCAATGATGTCATTGTCCAGTTGGCTGGCTATAAAATAGCGATGTACGAGCCAATGAATTTAGTCGCGAAATTAACCAACCGGAGACTGGCTGCAGCGTCCGTTCAGTATACAGTATAATATATATATACTATCTGCCTTGTAGACTGCTATATTGTAAGCTACAGAGTACCTGCTTGCATCAAGTCACTGCTACTATGTAAGCTATCTTGTTAATAAGGCATGCATTTTTTTTACTCTTGTATGTTTCCACCTCATACTTTTCCTACTACTACTACTACTACTACTACTACTACTACTACTACTACTACTACTACTACTACTACTACTACTACTACTACTACTACTACTACTACTACTACTACTTGCTGCTGCTGCTGCTGCTACTGCTGGTGTTGCCACCACCACGACAGCTAGTACCCGACTCGGGCATAAACCATGTTAGTTAAAGTGGTACGCTGACTAACTACGACATTTGGAGCGGGTTCAATCCTCAGTAGGAACAGCGTGTGTTTGTTTCCCAACCAGCATGACTCTGGGATCGACATATTCTTATAAAATGAGCACCGGGTGAGATCACATTAAAAAAATATTTATTTTATATTTTAGGGGTGGTGATTCCCCAGGAGCAAGAGCCACCCCGTGAAGAATCCAAATCCCTGTGTGTCATTCGGGTGGCCGCCTCTGCTGGTGGGCCTGGCCAGATCAAGTGCAGATAAATCTACACTTTGATCTTAGCCAAACCGAATCAGCCATAATTCGGATATTTATTTTAAGGTGATCACGTACTCAAGGAATGCGAAAAATCTAGCAATCACTTCTGAAATATGAAGAAATAAAATTTATGAGGCTGTAGGTCTATCTGAATTTGCGGAAGAAACCCGTTAGAAAAATGAAGAAATAAAATTGATGACGTTGTAAGTTTATCTAAAATTGCGGAAGATACATGTTTGCAATGTGAAGAAAGATAATGGATGAGGTTGTATGTCTGACTGAAATTGCGGAAGATACACGTTTGAAAAATTAAGAATGAAAATTGATGAGGTTGTAAATCTATATGAAATTGCGGAATATACACGTTTGAAAAATGAAGAAAGAAAATTTATGAGATTGCAGGTCTAACTAAAATTGTGGAAGATACACGTTTGAAAAATGAAGAAATAAAATTAATGAGGTTGTAGATCTATCTGATATAATTTGTCTGATCTTGCAAACAGGGTGGTTATTATAATTTAATTGTATTTTCGTGTCGAAACAGTTTCCTGCAATAAGTCTGAGATGTAATAGAGACATAACAGTTTGTAGGCCTGAATGCACGCAGGAATAGGTGTCCAGGCTTTCCCTCACTTGGTAGGCGACGAGCTCAGGCTCGGAATCCTCGTCCAACAGTGCTATTGAATTATTATTGCATGTCTCTATCAACTCTGTTAACACGCTAGCTAAATGAGTTATTACTAAATAAAATTAATAAAAACATCCCGATTAACGTTTCTTTTCTGTTTTACAAAATATGAATGGTCCAAAATACAATCAGAAACAAAAGAATAATAATCCAGAGAGACAAACAAATAAGTGAACATAGTTAAATCGCACATATATAGGGAAGTTAGATAAAGTTGTAAAAGAAACAGAAAAGGTGAAAATTATTATCATAGGAATGAGCGAGATGAAGTGGAAGGGATCTGGTAAAATAATAATCCAACAATCACATGTCGCCAATGAAAGTGAGGGAAAGATTTATTCCACATATTTCAGTGTACATTCAGGCTTTTACAAGATGTGAAAACGCTGGCACATAACAGGCAGGAAATAGCTAGGGGTCAAAGAAGAAGACATTAATATATACCTGGCGTGATCAAGGATACATGACCAGGGAACGGCTATAGTAATTAATGGTTATACTGCAATTCAAAATAATGTATTCCGTTAGGGATTTTAAACACATAAGCCACACAAATCTCAGTGAGACGTTAGCAATTGGGCTATTTCAGTCGGTTTTGTGCAAACAGAAAGATTTCGTGTTAAATTTGAAATTACCATTGGGATAACAGATGTTCCACAATCGAACAATGCCTGTGACTATGTGTTTTAATTGTTTTAGTTTATGTATTATTCATTTATTCACTTGATATAGTATATAACTATGAAGTGTCCACTTGACAAGACGCCGCGAAAAATGCCATGCAATGACTCGTCCAACATACTGTTTGTGGCGGCGGTGTGTCCAGGCGAACCTTCTGGCCTAGAGAGACAACTGTGGAAGATAAACTCTATGGACCGCTGAATGAACTAAAAAAGACTGTTAGATTCATACAAGAGACAACATTGCAGTTATAAGCATAATTTTAGGCGAACGAAAGAAGAAGAAGAAGCATCAGTTTTATAATGAAATAGAAATGGCGATGTCGCACACCTAATCGCAAGAAGTGAAAACAATATTTGAAGACCAGCGCAAAAGAAGGAAAACATAAGATGTTAGTGGTGGTTATAATTTAGGAATAAGAAACGAAACAGGAGAAAATCAAGATAGAATTGACAAAATTATATTTTGGTTGGAAACCACTTATTTTAACATCAGTTACATGTACACATGAAAAAGCCTTGACACTAATACAAAAGTCTGAAGTTAAATAATATCTGTAGAATTTTAGGGAGGCCATAAAGTTAGGGTTCTTTTTTTTTTTATAGCTCCGTGGGGTGAGTAGCTGTGCAATTGCCTCACATGTAAATTTATTATCTAAAATTTATTTAACTTTTAGATAATAAATGTATCTGTGAGGCGAAGGCACAGATACGCAAGCTACGGGGCTCACGCACCCCCCCCCCCCCCACCCACCCAAACTTATGGCCTCCCTAAATTGCACAAACCTTGAGTACCAGTTAGATGATTGTATCGATGTTCAATGTCTGTAGAGTTTTATATTTTACCAAAGATGATCTATTTGTACAAGAACTGAGGACACTGAACAAATATCGGCTGCATGATATCATGCTGATCTGCCAAAGAAAATTAACTGGTTTCAAAAGCTATATTTATTTTTTATTTGGTCCCTTCACAGCTGCGCTCAAACATCATGATGTCGAACAAAATAACAAAACAACAGCTCAAGTATTTCACACAGAATATATTATATTACTCGTATTACTGATAAACTCCGAGATGAATATCATACATTAAATATGTACCAATGAACAGCCCCACATAAATTACGGATGACATGAAAATTGATGAGTGCTTCAATTGTAAACATTTATGTAATTGTCTATGGCTTGCGGGTGGCTGTGTGGACGCAGTTTTACAATTCTCCGATTTGCCAGGTAGAGGTTTCGAAATATGATTTAAAAAAAAAAAAAATATATGCCATCAAATAAATTAAAACTGAAAACTGTCATCTGCCGCCAGTAGTACCTTGCGGTGTCTTGAGTCTGGTGAATTAATACCGCCTGGCTAGTGCAGACGGCGCGAACTGTGCAGATTAAGGTTTTCTTTTTACCCCCAACAGAAAAAAATTCACACCTTACCGAGGACTTGAACGTGGGTCTTTAGAAGGAGAACCCAGTGTTCTAGCCACTCGGCCAATCTCTTCTCATTAAATTAATTACATATTGATAAATAAACGATATAGAAAATACATTAACAAACGTGAAACACTGTGCTGAATGTTGTTCAGTTGATTTGAGTTGAGCTGAGCTGAGTTGAGTTGAGCTGAGCTGAGTTGAGTTGAGTTGAGTTGAGTTGAGCTGAGCTGAGATGAGGTGAATTGAGTTGAGCTGAGTTGCGTTGAGTTGAGTTGAGTTGCGTTGAGTTGAGTTGAGTTGAGTTGAGTTGAGTTGAGCTGAGTTGAGTTGAGATGAATTGAGTTGAGTTGAGCTGAGGTGAGATGAGTTGAGTTGAGTTGAGCTGAGTTGAGTTGAGTTGAGTTGAGTTGAGTTGAGTTGAGATGAGGTGAGTTGAGTTGAGCTGAGATGAGGTGAGCTGAGTTGAGTTGAGTTGAGTTGAGTTGGGTTGAGCTGAGTTGAGTTGAGTTGAGTTGAGTTGAGTTGAGTTGAGTTGAGATGAGGTGAGTTGAGTTGAGTTGAGATGAGGTGAGTTGAGTTGAGGTGAGTTGAGTTGAGTTGAATTGAGATGAGGTGAGTTGAGTTGAGATGAGGTGAGTTGAGTTGAGGTGAGTTGAGTTGAGTTGAATTGAGATGAGGTGAGTTGAGATGAAGTGAGTTGAGTTGAGGTGAGTTGAGTTGAGTTGAGTTGAGTTGAGATGAGGTGAGTTGAGGTGAGGTGAGTTGAGTTGAGCTGAGTTGAGTTGAGTTGAATTGAGATGAGGTGAGTTGAGTTAAGCTGAGTCAAGAACCGACATCACATAACAGTATTTACTTCTCACAATGTGGGCAAATTTAACTACTGTTTACAAGTGTTAAAACATGAGGTTGAGGAACATGAAACTTAACTGATTCAGTGCCAACCAGAATCTAGGTTTGGACCATATATGATACACAATCAAATGAACCAGTATTACAGTGTAAATGTCCGGTCACTGAACATAGAAACTGCGGAAGATACCACGAAACAAAACAATAACACGATGAACCTGGTATGGCGATATATCGTCCTTCTGTACAAATGGAAGATCACATTTGGTGAAATTTTATACTTCGGAATTAAATAAATTACCACAAAATATTCAAAGAACAGATTTAAAAAATTCAAGAATGATATAGAATGCGTTAGACAGTCAACATGAGCAATCTGGACATTTTGAGGGAGGTTAAGTGGCAAAGACAACTTATCATAAAAATCATAAAGAAACAGCCAACATTTTTGGCCACATTATGAGAAGATTGGAACATGTTGTGATAGCCGAAAAGATTTGTCGAAATAGAGATAGAGGAAGACAGCGTGAGAAAATTATTGACAGTTTATGTCATGGCACGGAGAAGAATCAACACACGAATTGATACATGTCGTTGGAGATCGCATTTTGTGGAGAAGCACGATGGCCCTCGCCAGCCGGCAAGGCACTGGGTGGTAATAGAGTGCTTGTGGTGAAAAGGAACAACGCAGCGCCTAAAATACAAAGCATTAATGGACAACTGACAGTGCTTAATAACGTTATCCGTCAAACAAAGTGTATTGCATATCCTTTACAGGACGTCGCAGTCAACACCATCATGGTTTGGCAGTTTGTTATTTCTTAGCAAATTGACGTTCAGTAGTTTGCCATTGCTTTCTGAACGACCAACGCTCATACCATTGTATGAAAAGTAGCGTAAGGCGGTCTGCTTTCAAATCATCCTCTGCTGTGTTTTGAACGCCGGCTCATCAACCAAGCCAAGGGATATTACCGAAAATAACACAAAATACTACGAGGAAATGTGTGACTGGGGAAATCTTAAAGTTAATGGGCAAAGGAATTGAAAGTATGAATGGCAAATAAGAGTATGGTAAGATAAATAAAGTAATAAGTGATACATGTAATAAAGGCAAAAGAAAATAGGCGGGCAAAAGAAAATTGTTTAAAGGAGTAGTACGACAACATTGAAATAAATCAGACAAATATAATCATTGACAAATCAGTGATTTGACAGGCAGTCAGTTTAAATACAGGATGCTTAAAATAAAAGGCAGGACAATTAAGGTCAGCATGGCCGGATGGATAAGAACGCTCGCTCTTAAACTTCCTGTGTCCTGATGCCGAGGTAGAGGGTTCATTCCCTACACCGGTCAGTTGGACTCAAATGTTGACTTCTCGCTCTTGACTTGGGGACGTAAATTACAAGTAATATTATTACACTGATAATAGGGAAAGCTAATCATCACGCAAAAATAAGTCCAGTACATTAGAAACAGTAGCACTCTTGAGTTCAAAGCCAACAAACTCAATATTAACACCAAAACAAAACACAAAAAGAGGGAAGGAAATTTATTGAAGAAACAGCGATCTTCAAGATCTGAACATTGAAGAAAAGCGACTCATAATCAGCGTCATATCTCAGAAACTGAAATACCGTGGCCATATAAAACGTCACAGTGGTTTGGAAAGACTAGTGATGGAAGAGATTCAATGATGGCCAGGGAACTAGCGATTAACCAAGGACAAGGCAATAACACCACTTACTGCCCCAACCTAGTATATGTAACGACCTATCATTTATCTCATAGAAAGACAGCGAATACCCTTCTATATCCTTCCCTGTAAACAGACTGAGTGCTAAATAAACAATAGGTTTCGTCTTAACAAAAATGGATGGCGGAAAATGGGAAGTAGGGGTGTGCCATAGTCTTGACTTAAAAGTTAATATGGTAGCAGACATGGTGTATTATATATCCATTTAAAACGGGGTTGTAAATGGGAAACTACTTATTATTAATGTGTTAACTATAGGTTGATCTAAAAGCCCATGGCAGTTTCAGGAATTTTTAATAATACGATATATCATCCCATGGCACTTAATCAGTTAACCAAATGTTTACATAAATACGTAACGGGTAGATGTGCGTGTGTAGGTGTGTGTGTGTGTGTGGGGGGGGGGGGGGGGGGGAATGTGCGCACGCGTGTGCGTGCATGTGTGTGTGTGTGTGTGTGTGTGTGTGTGTGTGTGTGTGTGTGTGTGTGTGTGTGTGTGTGTGTGTGTGTGTGTTACTCGGTGGCAGTATTAGTGAACATTGATGTACAGTGACTACCTCTGTTTACAGCTCGACGTCATAACAGAACCAGAGCAACATGAGCGGTGACAATTACCAGCCCGGAACCATCGGCATTGTTGGCTTTCCTTTTAGCAAAGGACAGGTATAGCAACATAGTAGGCAAATGTGTGTGGGTGTGTGTGGTGTGTGTGTGTGTGTGTGAGAGAGAGAGAGAGAGAGAGAGAGAGAGAGAGAGAGAGAGAGAGAGAGAGAGAGAGAGAGAGAGAGAGAGAGAGGAGAGAGAGGGAGAGAGAGCAACGTTAAGTGCATCGCTGACGATCATTCTTCTCCGCATCTTGCGATCTCCAACAGCAGGTTATCAATTCTAGCGTTAACACCCTTTCCAAAATGCAGTTTCTACTTGTCCTATTTTTCTCTGGACCTGTTCCAAGCTCCGGTGATCATGGGGTATGGCGAACCGTGACCGCATACGCATCATCGGCATGGTACATGATGATGGTAATGATTTTTTTTTTAAATTTGGATGATTATTTACAGTAGTGTAAATATTCCTAGAAGTATGATGAAATCTGTATTTATAGTTCTACCAAAAATACCAGGGATTATACAAATGCGAAGATTTTCGTACAGTCAGCCTCATAAACCATCACATTAAACTTCTACTCGCATTAATAATGAGAAGAACAAACAGAGGAACAATAATGATGGAAATTGGTGACGAGCAGCTTTGGTTTGTTGAAGGGAAAGATTCAAATAATGCAACATGTACATTAAGACACTAATGGAGAAATGAATAGATACACAGAAAGACATACCTTGTACATTTGTGCTTTATAGATTATACCAAGGTATTTGATAAAGTCAAACATGATGAAATGATCAAAATTTTGAAAGATATTAACATTAATGTGAAAGATCTCTGAATAATAAAGAATATTATTGGAAACAAGTAACAACAATTAAAAAGGGAGAAAAGGTTATGAACAGATAAAGAAAGGAGTAAGACAAAGATGTATTTTCTGTCTTCTCTCTTCACAAAGTTACATGTAATCAAGCCCAGCATTTTAGCTCTTTGTGACTTACTAGACAAGTATTACGTTTAGTAGTTCGCCATGGTTTTCTGAACGACAAACACTCACACTATTGTCAAAAATCAAACCAAATTGTCTGCTTACAAATAGTTGATTTCAAACTAGCTATCGCTACCCCTGGGGGGGGGGGGGGGGGTCTGAGTGGTCTCGAGGTATGGTGTCCGCCTCGAGTGCTGGAGATCCCGAGTTCAGGCCCCGGTGAGGACCGGGATTTATTTAAAATATCCACCTGGACTTCCAGTAATAAAATTTCCCCTGGTCTCTGGGTACTAAAATCGGACGCCCGTGTGTATTGTTGTGCATGTAAAAAAAAAATCCCTTGGCAGTTGGAAATCGAAAAAGAGTAGCAGCCTAACGGCGCTGCCCGGGCAAAATTTCGAGTTTAAAAATCTACCCAAAGTATTTCAGGATCCTCGCCGATGCAACGGAGTTCGTGCATTGAGCTGAGTTTCTACAGACTCAGGTTTGAGTTAGGAGAAAAACGGAGCACTTATGGGTTAGACCGTGTGCCGTGATGTTGATCCAACGACTAAACTTAACTAAGCTACCCCTACGCCACAGCCGCGAAGTAATAATGAGAGAGATGGAAGAGAGCCAGGCATACCAGTTGGTGGTTATACAGGGTGTATTTTTAATGACTGTGCAGTGTTTGAAAATATTGCCTGTCCACGTTTTGTATTAACCCTCTGTAAAGTTCATGCAACATAATAGGTAAATACAAAACTTGGACCGGCAATATTTTCAAACACTGCGCAATCATTAAAAGTACACCCTGTAATATAAACAATATTCATTATACAGATGACACAGTGCCGGTCTCCCTGGCAAAGGCAAACGCTGTTCGTAATCCCGTATACCCACGTATGAAACCCAGCTGTGCGAGATTCGGCAGCAGATCGCGTCGCGTTGATTTCTTACGGAAAAGTGTGTAAGCCGGTCGTTCAGAAAGCAATGGCAAACTACTGAATGTAAAACTTTCCAAGACATCAACAACAGCTGAAAAATGCTGGTGTTGACTGCAATGTCCTGTAAATCCATCCATCCATCATGTGCCATGCCGGTAAGCGTGGGCGGTCATGATTCGCTATTTTACTCGATCACCAGAGTCGTGGATCAGCTCAGTGTTCCTGTCTCGACCATGCCACGTGGTCAAGCCATCTAGGTATTTAGTTCTCAGTCTTCTCCTTGTTTTCTTCCCATAGATCTTGCCAGTTGTCACCAAGTTCTCCAATTTATTTCTTATAACATGTCCAAAAACTTTTGACTGTCTACGTATAATCTCTCTAATCAATTTACGATTTTCATTTGTTTCTTGTAGTACTTGGTCATTGGTTTTTCTTCTGTCCATGGTATTCTTTGCATTCTCCTCAAAACCATATTTCCACAGCCAGATGTTTTTCAACCTGACTTTAAATAGGATATGCAAAGAAAAAAAAAGATGACACAGTAGTGATCCCTGAAAATGTAAAAGATCTACAACTTTTGGACAATGTACTAAAAAGTACAAAGAGAGTACCAAAATATAAATGAATTTTCTTGAATATCAAGACAAAAGGACAGTCTTTGTTACCTACTCTGGCTGACCAAGGTAATCGTAACGTTCGTCTTAGGAATACATCAACATTGCTCACAAGCTATTCCTAATTTATTCATTTACCATCAAGGTTTGATTGCAATACAGCAAAAACAGGTTCTATATAACACTCTAGTACTCCTTTTCTTACATTCAATGATAGTGACTTATTGCGTAAGATACTTTTCATTTTCTGAAATGCAGCATTTGTTTGACCTATTCTGCTCTTAATTTGTGTCACGAATCTTCCATTTGATGTTAAAATATCCCCCAGTTATTTAAATGGTTAAGCATTTCTCTTCTATTGTTATATCACATTTCGCGGTCATCTTTATTTTCATGCGAGACAAAGATGTGTTTTATCTTCTCTCTTCATAAAGTTAGTTGCATGTCTTTGTTGCTTGAAAGAGAGGCGGGAATACAAGAAGAGAGCATCAAGAGATGGACGAACAGCAGTCTGACTGAGTATGCAGTCAAGGCAAGAGACAGACAGTGTTGGAGATCCATTGCAGCCAGCCTTCATTGCGGAGACGGCACCTGATATACATATAGCTATCTACACTACATGTTTATTTATTCACACACACACACACACACGCGCGCGCGCGCACACGCACACGCGAGCGCACACAAACACATACGAGGCAGCTTCTAATTAAAACCTTAACAGTATGATAGAAATTACAATAACTATGCCATTGTCTTGTAACCTGTCAATACTGTTGTTAACGGTGTCAAGGACAACGGGTGACATCACGGTGCAGACAAACACATTAAGGACAGTTTAAAGATGCGCCGCCCCACTTGTAACATGCATCAAAGGGAAGCAACGTTCTGTTATCCGTTGTTTGATCAGTGAAGTGGTGAAAGCTACAGAATTTCAGTCCAGCAAATGTATTAATGGAGTAGGAGGTTTCAAAATGACGTGACTTCTGTGCAGAAGTTCAGCAAGTGGTGTATGAGTGGTTTACACACGCGACCAAAAGAATTTTATTTATAGGAATCCAAGCATTTTACTGACACAGAGGACGTGCACTGAACGCAGAGATGACTACATCAAAAATGATACATTTGTTCTTTACTTATTCAGAATATATCCACCCACACATAAACAGCTAGGTTTTCATTTGAATCCCCTTCGTATATTGAACTGAAATAGTAATTTATATTCGTTTCATAGAATCATACAATTAATCACATATGACTTACTTGTGTTGCCATACGTTTACAGCCTCGAGGTGGAGCTGAACTAGGACCCACAGTTCTCAGAGAAGGGGGCATTGTAACGAAGCTGGAATCATTAGGTGTGACACACGAGCGAAACTTTGTATTTGAACATGCACAATAGTAAATATGTTATGTTATGTTGTGCTATGTTATGTTATGTTGTGATATGTTATGTTATGACATGTTATGTTCTGTAATGTTATGTTATTTTGTGACATGTTCTGTTCTGTTGTGACATATTATGTTATGGTATGTTATGTTGTGACATGTTATGTTATTTTGTGACATGTTATGTTATGTTGTGACATGTTATGATATGTTATTTATGTTATGTTATGTTCCATTATGATATAGTATAGTATGTTATGTTATATTATGATCTGTTATGCTTGCTTGCTTGCGTTCTCTGGCTGTGAACTCCAGTATGTCGGATGAAGACATCCTGTTGTCCAACATCAATGTGATGTCATACCGGACTGAGGTTTGCGTGAGTATCCGTAGTCCCATGCCTGGCTTATTGGTATGCAGACTGGTGGTTCCTCGCCGTGCAGACAGATCCTCTCCGGCTTCGGAAGAATCACCGATCCTACTACGTTAGCCAAGGACCCCGAAGGGACGTATTGCCCAGGACGCTCGGCGAGGACACGTCAATAGGTCTTGGCCAGTATAGAACCTGGCCCTGGTGCTTGGAAACACCTCTGCGTCTCATGATCTGTTATGTTATGATCTGTTATGCTATAATATGTTATGTTATGATATGTTGTGATTATGTTATGTTAGGTTATGTTATGTTATGTTATGTTACGCCGAACGAACGACACTATACATTGGGCATTCCCATGTGTGCTCAGTACTCCGAAGCAGCAGCCATCCCCGAGTCTTTCTGCTCATTTTTCCCATGAGAAGTTGGTTATGGTATATCCTCTGTTGCCCACAAGGCGGCATTGGCGTGCTTGAGTAGGCTTTACTCCCAGTGTATGTACTGTGTGTGTATGTGGTTCAGTTTTTGCATGCCCATAGTAGGTGGCCGTATTCTGCTAACGCTACAAGTAGTTTTCGAGCTCGGTATGCGGGATTACGAACTGGGTCGGTAACCCCTTCGCCACGGAACCGACATTTAGTAAGCAGGTGAATAAATCCATGCAAGTCTTGGAATTGTGGTTTTATAGCAGAATGCTGGAAAGTAACTGGACAGCTAAAATGAGCAAGTTGGGCGTTTTGAAAGCGAAGACAATTTGCCACAAACATCAGAAAGAAGCAGTCATCGTTTGTTGGCCACATTATGAGAAGACAAAAACTTGAACATGTTGTGACAACCGGAAAGATTTGCGGTAAAAAAAAAAAGATAGAGGAAGACAGAGTGAGAAGATTCTTGACAGTCTTGTGTCATGGCACGGAAGGGAGTCAACACACGAATTGATCCATGCCGTCGGAGATGGCAATTTGTGGAGAAGCATGATCGCCCACGCCAGCCGGCAAGACACTGGGATATGATGATGGATAATAATGATGATGAATTAGGGGAAGTGGTGGCTGAGAGGTCAGGGTGTCCACAGCGGGCCCAAAAGGTACCAGGATCGATCCCCGCATGGGGCTGGGGCTGTGTTTTATAATGATATCGCACAGCCTTCCTGATCTGTTGGGTAGTGGGATCGGAAACCTTGCCTTCACGGACAAAGGCGACAATCGTGTAGTCCCGATTGCAAACTGTGCACACTGAAAATTCTAACGGCAATTGGAAATCCCAAAGAGTGGGCTGTCAAACCGCTGCCAAGGCAAATTGGTAGGAAAAGCAAAGCTACACGCAGTTAGCTAGAGCTCGTTACCTTGAATGGAATCTGTCTAGAGAAGGGTGGGCAAACTTTTTGTGCGTAGGGCCACATTGACAAATGTAAAGCTATTGGGGGGGGGGGGGGGGACATATATAGTGTGTCCACTTTGTTTGCGGCAACCTATCACAATAAGTAATTATGAATTATTTACAAGTTATTAAACAGTGTAAGTAACTAATTATTGCAATTTTATTTTACTTATACATTATAAACTGTTTTTAGCATTTTAACATTACATTACGAAGGTCAAGGACTGTTTACAAAAATATAAAATTAGAAAGAAATGCTATTTAAAAAATGTTGAAACAAATATAACGGTACATGAAATTCTGTAAAATTCAACAAAATAACATAAAAACGAAGTAAACATTTTTATTTCTAAATGCCCTCGAGGGCCGTATAATATCAGTTGCCGGTCCGCATGCGGCCCGCGGGCCGTAGTTTCCCCACCCCTGGTCTAGAGGAAGCTAACTTTATACAGATTCATGCCGAAATCCTGCGCACTGACTGACCTCTGAGGACGTGTGACACATTTTGTGACACATTTTCCCCAAAAGATAAATTAAGAAGATAAAGAAGAAGAAGACGAAGCGAAGAAACAGAATTATCTTTATTTGGCTAGACTGATCATTACCAATGTTCATAATTTTACCACCTTCGTCCGTTTCTCTCTTTCAGGCAACACAGTCCAAGACTATGGTGACGTGACAATTACGGAAATACCCAATGATCCTCCAGTGGACAATGCCAGAAACCCCAGGGCAGTCGGCACTGCAAATAAAGCAGTAAGAATGTATGACACATGAGTCTAAAGGTAGCAAGATGGTTGGTGAATATTTGAGAGCCTAAGAAGAGACAAGAACACGGAGCTGAGACATGACTCTGGTGATCGTGTGAGATGGCGAAACATGACCTCCCTAGATTATATGCACAGCGTATAATGATGATACAGACGAAGTAAAAGATCACCTTAAGCTAAAACCAGCAAAGATACGGTTATTTTTGGGCACGGCACATAATGATGATATAGACGAAGTAAAAGATCACCTTAAGCTCCAGCCAGCTAAGATAAGGTTATTTTTATTGGGGGGGGGGGGCGGGGGGGGGGGGGGGTGTGGCACGGCACATAATGATGATATAGATAAAGTAAAAGATCACCACCCTAAGCTCCAACCAGCTAAGATGAGGTTATTTTTTTTTGGGGGGGGGGGGGGGGGCACGGTATTCAGAGATGATATAGATGTAGTAAAAGATCACCTTAAGCTCCAGCCAGCTAAGATAAGGTTGTTGTTGTTTTTTTTTTTTTTGGGGGGGGGGGGGGGGAGGGGTCGTTCGCTCGCTTTGAACTCGAGTGTACTCAACAAACATGCTAATACTAATAGTAGCTGTCACTGTTAGGGCTCCACAGGAATGATGTTTTGTTTGTAGGTTAGCTTTCCCTATTACTAGTATCCCCCGCCATCAAGCGAATCCACTCCGACTTCTAAGATACGGTTCTATCGTAAATCTTAGTTCAGTCAGGTGTTGAATGTAGCAGACATGAGATACAGAGATAATATTAAGTATGTACAGTGAATCTGTAGCTTGTCTCCATGAGATTTCTGTCAGGCGAGTTATAATCTTGGCTGTTGTGAAGATCCCCCAGCTCAATACGAGAGGATTTCAGAAAGTAATGCACCCAGTCGTGTTTTTTTTTTTTTTTTTTTTTTTAAATTTGAGGAGCTGTCCATTCAAAAAGCATGAAATTTATTCACAATATACATGGATATGTCATGTAAACATCGGTATTATTCAACATAATATCCATTAACTTGTACGGGTTTATGCCAGCGAGAAACAAGTGCGTGGATTCCTTGCCCGTAACAGATTTTGTCTTGATCATGTAGCCATTTCTTCGCTGCATGAATAACTCCTTCATCCTCTTCACACCTTGTCCCACGGAATGCATCTTTAACTGAAAAAAAAAATAGATGTAAATCAGAGTGTCCCTACTTGGGACTATAAAGTGAACGGGGTATTACAGTCCAACCAAATTTGGTGATTGCTTTGTTGGAGTGTAGCCTTAAACCATCGTTGCACCGCCTCCAATAGCTCGTTGTCATCTGCAAATCTCTGACTCCGCAAATGTTCTTTCGAGGGTTCAAACAAGTGAAAGTCCGATGGCGCCAAGTCTGGACTGTATGATGGATGTTTCATGACCTCAAATTTCAGAGCATGTAGTATATCCACTGTATGCACAACCCTATGAGGGCGTGAGGGCGGGCATTGTCGAGCAGCAACAATTTTTTTTTTTGGGGGGGGGGGGGGGGGGCGGCAGAAGTCCCGGCGTTTCAATCGTATCGCGGGCTTCAATTTGTTCACGGGCACATCACTGTATCTAGCACAACTCAGTTTCACCCCTTTTCTGGAAATGCACCAATATAGGACCCTTCATGTCTCAAAATTACAGTCATCGTGATTTTGCCAACGGATGCCTGAGACATTTTGTCTTCCATTTAAAAAATATAAATAAATATCTATATAATATCCCCTTACTCAGACAACTGTTTTCATTCTTCTGTAGATTTCACAAGGTTTCACACCGAGTGACCACTATTTAAAAAAAAAAAAACGAATAACTCTCGTTGTTCTTCCACGGTGCAAGTCAATAGTGGGGCAACCAGTTTATAATCCGTACTGCGATTGCGAAAACTTCCTTAATACCCTTATATAGAGTATTGCTTAAAAGCCATTTGGTGTCCTGAAATAAGTTTTTCCATTGTCCATATTTGTCCATGGACTTTATCATAAGATTCATGTTACTTAACGACGTCCCTCGTATTTCATAGCTTATACAGTGTCAACATGTGCTGTAATGAGACCTGTGTGAGTGTTTATTCAAGCTGTTATACCCAGTCCTAGGGTCAAACATGGTCACCTGTCTCTGCCGGTTAAGAGTGTGGTAGTCGCCATTAGGTCCGTTCTGTAACTTGACCATGTTCCTGTTTCGGGACTGTTTTTTTTTTTTTTTTTTTTAAAGAATATGTATGTTACGCTGACAATGGCACTAGCGAGGTTGGGCAAGAGCTTGATGCCCTCGTCGCTTGCTATATGGAGGGAAAGACTGACCATCTATCCCTCTGTGCACTCAGGCCTACAACATGTGATGGTCCCAACTCTTCACTCCAGGTTCCAGCTATAGGACTTTTTTTTAAAAAGATTATATTTGTTTTCATCGCTGGCTTTCAACTCAAGCGTAGTCCATACCCGTGCTACCACGTCTAGTGCACTAGACTGATTTCCCTATTACCAGTGTCCCTCGCTATCAGGTGAACCCACTCCTACTTCAGCGATACTTGTAATTTACGTCCCAAAGTCAAGGCTGTTTAGTCAAGATTGTCGTTCAACAGACAAGCGTTGGGGTTTAACCCGCTGCCTCGGCATCAGCACACTGGATGTTTAAGAACGAGCGCTCTTATCTGACCTCCAAAAAAATGTATGAAGGCCAAACAATTCACACTTCAGCGGCGGTATCTGCTGGTCCGTCTGTCTGGCCGCCTTTACTTCCCAGAGACACTTGTGATACCTTGTTTAAAGTGTATAGCATGTGGAATAAATGCATGGGTAGTCAATGGTGTACATGGATGTACAAGAACGAAGTAGAGATTAGAGGACACACCAAAAAATAGAGATTAGAGGACACACTAACAAACAGAGATTAGAGGACACACAAAATAGAGGATAGAGGACACACTGAAAACAATAGAGATTAGAGGACACACTAAAAATAGAGATTAGAGGACACACTAAAAATAGAGATTAGAGGACACACTAAAAATAGAGATTAGAGGACACACTAAACATAGATAATAGAGGACACACTAAACATAGAAATTATAGGACACACTAAAATTAAAGATTATAGGACACACTAACAAATAGAGATTATAAAGCGCACTAAAATAGAATTTAGAGGACACACTGAAAATAGAAATTAGAGGACAGACTCAAAATAGAGATTAGAAATCACTATAAAAATAGACATTAGAGGACACACTACAAATAGAGATTAGAGGACACACTAAAAATAGAGCTTAGAGGACACACTAAAGATAAAGATTGGAGGACACGCTAAAAATGGTTACATGTCCTTTGCAGTCCGTTGCGATCAACCCCAGCACCTATCCACTACGTTATTCCCCCCCCCCCCCACCCCCGCTCCTGTGTCGGGTCATATAGACGTTAAATAACTTTAGAGGCAATTATTGGCATTTATTGGCGAACACAGAAGGCAAGGGGACGATTAACCGATTCAGTACCAAACAAAAAAGTAGGCTTGAACCAAACATGGTACACGGTCAAATGAGCAAGGATTGTAATGTAAATTTCCGTTCACTGGGCATTAAAAATTACGGAATATACCACGAAACAAAACAAATAACATGATAACCCTAGTATGGCGATATATCGTCTTTCTGTCCAAATGAGATTACATTTGGCGATATATTATCCGTCGGCACTGGATCCGTTAAGTGACGAGAGGACACGCGAAACTATAGACATGAAAGCAATAGACACAGCAGTTTTGTGCGCCACCTCCAGATTATCAATGCAGCGCTGAAGGCAAGCGTGTACTTGGACCTTTCAGCTGCCAGTCTTACCTAAGGTAGCTCTGTAATGTTTTTCTCTGCTGTTGTATAAACGGCGTCTGTGGCTTAGAGGCAATGAACACAGTTTGACAATCCCACAATCCTTGTTTGAAGTCAGCCGTTGGCGATTTGAACGCATACTCCTTTGCTTTGATTTTCACGATGATATGAGCGTCGGACATGCAGGAAAAAATGGTAACAACTGAAGATAAATTTGCTTAGAAAAATCACAAACAGCCACATATTGCTGGGGTTGATTACGACGTCCTGTAAAACTAACTTTAACTGCCGTATGTGTTCGGCTAACAATAACAGAAGATATGCAATTGTACCGTTCCTGTAACACACGAAAACATAATGCCGTGTTTTTAACCCACAGCTGTCCATCGCTGTAGCCACAGCTCTCAAAAAGAATCCCTCAGCGCTCATCTTGGGCGGGGACCACAGCATGGGCATTGGCTCAATCTATGGCCACGCCCAGGTCCAGCCGAACATTGTCGTGTTGTGGATCGATGCGCACGCAGACATCAACACGCCGCTGACGTCCACTACCGGCAACATGCACGGGATGCCTTTGGCCTTCGTGGTCAGGGAACTCCAGAATCTCGTTCCCACGCTACCAGGATTCGAGTGGTTGCAGCCCTGGTAAGTGATGACTCTTTCATTATGGTTGATCAACGCACTAGACACAGACAGAGAAACCTGCGGACTGGCAAACAGGTAGACAGAAGGATGGGTGAGTGGGTGGGTGAATGAATGTATGAATGGATGGATGGGTGGGTACATGGATGGGTGGATGATGGATGGATGCAGATTGTGTCTAAATATGCAATTAAAGTAAATGACGGTTAGTTTGGGGCAAGTGCAGAAATTCACATATCTAGGCACATCAGATGGAAGATGCATCACTGAGATAAATAGCAGAATAGGACAAGTAACAACTGCATTCTATCAAATGAAGAATGTGCAATAAGTCACTGTTCTTGAAATTTAAACAAAGAGTTCTTGCATATTACATAAAGCCAGTTTTAACATACGGCTGCGAATCTTGGACCATTAGTAAACAGATGAAAAAATCCATAGAAGCCTTGGAGATGTGGTTTTATAGAAGAATGCTGAAAATTAATTGGACAGCTAAACTGAGCAATCTTGACGTTTTAAAGGAAGCTGAGTCGCAAAGACAATTATCAAAAACATCAGAAAGAGGCAGTCATCGTTTTTTGGTCACGTTATGAGAAGACAAAAACTGGAACATGTTGTGACAACCGGAAAGATTTGCGGAAAGAGAGATCGAGGAAGACAGCGTGCGAAGATTCTTGACAGTCTTGTGTCATGGCACGGAAGGAGTCAACACAAGAATTGATCCATGATCGGAGATCGTAATTTGTGGAGAGACATGGTCACCAACGGCAGTCGGTAAGGCACTGGATGATGAGACAGGCAGGCATCCAGCCACATATACACACGCACATACATAAACACATATGCGTACATACATAACTTCATACATACTTACATCATTTACACAAACTCTCACAGTTA
Source organism: Cepaea nemoralis (assembly GCA_014155875.1). Lineage (NCBI taxonomy): Eukaryota > Metazoa > Mollusca > Gastropoda > Stylommatophora > Helicidae > Cepaea > Cepaea nemoralis. The sequence continues at coordinate 225,605 of JACEFZ010024214.1, read as the reverse complement.
TGCACCCACTAAATACACATTTACATACGAGCGGTCGCGAGTTACAAATTATTTTATAACGGGTCATGAATTATTTATCACTTTTACTAAGGGTCGCAAGAACTATTTGACAAGGTGGTCGTAAGTTACTGAACTTATTTTTACAAGGAATTTTGCTAATTATAAACTATTTTACGAGGGGCCACGGATAACTTGCATGTTATTCAACAGACAGACCGGTGTCAATATATTCCTCATCGGCAGTGATGAGCGAAACAAAGCCAATATGTACATTACATTATCAAAACTCCCTACTACTAATCAGTCTTCCAACTATTAACCCGACTTCCTTCTAACCAGTCTCCCCACTAATAACCAGTCTCCCCACTACTAACCAGTCTCCCCACTACTAACCAATCTCCCCACTACTAACCAGTCTCCCCACTAATAACCAGTCTCCCCACTACTAACCAGACTTCCCACCACTCACCAGACTTGCCACTACTAACCAGATTCCCCACTAATAACCAGATTCCCCACTAATAACCAGTCTTCCCATTAATAACAAGTCTCCCCACTACTAACCAGACTTCCCACTACTAACCAGATTCCCCACTACTAACCAATCTTCTCACTACTAACCAGTCTCCCCAATACTAACCAATCTTCCCACTACTAACCAGTCTCCCCAATACTAACCAATCTTCCCACTACTAACCAGTCTCCACAATACTAACCAATCTTCCCACTACTAACCAGTCTCCCCAATACTAACCAATCTTCCCACTACTAACTAATCTACCAATATCAGTGTGTTTCCCCTCTGTTGTTTTCAGCATCTCGGTCAAAGACATCGTGTACATCGGGCTCCGAGATGTGGATGGACCAGAGAGGTACTATAACATGTCAAAATAAAGGTTATGTGCACATGAAATAAGTAAACAAAGAACAAATGTAGAGGAGGAACTAAGCTGAAACACGGTATCAAAGCACAAGAAAATTATGTTCGGTATCATCATCATCATCATCATCATCATCATCATCATCATCATCATCATCATCATCATCATCATCATCATGGGCCATGACGTTAAGACTGGGCGGTGATGTTTCGCCATCTGACACTGTCACCAGAGTGGGTGATCAACTCTGTGTTCTTATCTCAAATATATTACGGGGCCAAGCCATCCAGGTATTTACTTCTCTGTCTTTTTATGAAATACGGCGATGATTAAACTGATGTGCCTGCTGCGGTTGTTGAAAATAATCATAAATTTACATGTTGGTTACTGTAAACAAGTTATTATTTACACTAAGCAGAAATTAGCAGATAATTTTTTTTAATTTTAAAAATCTCATAAATAGTTATAGTTTAAGTTATAATCAATATGAACATTAATATCACTTATTTAAATGCTGCCCAATATCAATTTCACCGGTTCCGTGGTATAGGTATTACGAACGCGATTCGTCATTCGCGTTCGAAACACAACTGCAGACGATTTGGAGGCAAACCACCTTGAGCTGGTTTTTGGTACAATGTTTTTTCTTAATGTTGGGCGGCGCTCACTAAATCCAACACCCCACATTGTGCCAACGGCTTCGGACGGTGAAGCACAAGTGGGAGGATACGAGCCTTACCATTTTTTTTTTTTTTTTTTTGCATATCCTTTACAGGACATCGCTGTCAACACCAGCATCTTTCAGCTGTATGTTCATCTCTTGACAAGATTACGCTCAGTAGTTTGCTATTGCTTTCTGAGCGGCCGGCTCACATACCCCGTAAGTTACCGATGCGATTCGAACCACTGCTGATTCTCACCGACGTCATCAAGTTACCGACGAGAGTATACGAGATTACGGAGAAAAGTCATAACCTCTAAGCCACGAAGCCGGCAGCCTTACCATAGTGCGAGGAAATACAGCCTAAAGTCTAAATGTCATGGAAGGGCACGCCAGGCCCTAAGTATAGATCGCCAACTGCTCTAGAATGGAAGCTCCAACAGGCGGAAAGCTAGAGCATGGCTTTTGTGATCCGGCAGCTTCTGCAACTTATCTTGTTCCAGACGTATTGGTATTACCTTTCCTCTGGAGTAAACTAGGCAGACCGAGAGAGAAAGAAAGAAAGAAAGAAAGAAAGAAAGAAAGAAAGAAAGAAAGAAAGAAAGAAAGAAAGAAAAAAAGAAAAAAAAAGAAGAAAGAAAGAGAATGAGAGAGAGAGAGAGAGAGAGAGAGAGAGAGAGAGAGAGAGAGAGAGAGAGAGAGAGAGAGAGAGAGAGAGAGATCATGCTGTATGGGCAACACATGATCTCTAAATTCAGCACAGGCTTAGTACTATGGAAAGTTAACTCAATTTCACAAACTATAGTCTGTAAAGACTGCAAAGTGTCACGCAATATTCTTATGTCTATTGTAATGTGAAGTGTTAGGACATTCGCATTTTTGCAGGCCAGAGTTTACGGAGGAAAGGTGGTTACACTTTTTCTCCCATTGCGACCGACAAGAACCGACACCGTACCCTTCCCCCAAAACGCTCTTACCATTGTCAGCGCAACGTGCTACTTTACGCTAACGCGCCCGCTTCCCTTCCTCCTTTCCTCTTTCCATTACCCCTGCCCAGTTTAACTTCATAAGAGAAGTTATAATTAGGGCTTGCTTGCTTGTGTTCGTTGGCTTGAGCTCCAACGCGAAGTCCTGCATGTTGGATGAAAGCATCCAGTTGTCCAACATCAGTGTGATGTCATACAGGACCTGAGGTTTGCGTGAGTATCCGTTGTCCCATGTCTGGCTTATTGGTGTGCAGACTGGTGGTTCCTCGCCGTACAGGCAGACACTCTCCGACTTCGGAGGAATCGGCGATCCTACTGACTTTAGCCAAAACCTGAAGGGACCTGTTGTCCAGGACGCTCGACGAGGACGCGTCAATAGGTCTAGGCCAGTATATAACCCGGCCCTGGTGCCTTGGAAACACCTCTGCGTCCCATAATTAGGGCTCATCCCAGTCTCAGATTTAAAACCATGTGACAGAATCAGATATATCTCGGTTATTAATCTGTCAGGTATTGCCGCTCATTGCTCTAGAAGTAGATTAATAGTTACAATGAAGCTGTTGAAGCTTCTGCTTTACAAGACTTCCTTATACTCCCAACAGAGCCATTTTGAAGAAGAATGGCATTGCCAGCTACTCGATGCAGGAGGTGGACCAATACGGCATGGCGGAGGTTGTGGACAGGGCCCTTAAACAGGTGGACCCAAGGTAAGTGTGTGTTGGGGACGTGGAGAATATCCATGACTCAGATTTGCGAGGTAGGCATTGAAAGAATATCAGATTTGCGATGTAAGCATTGAAAGAATATCAGATTTGCGATGTAAATGTTGAAATAATATGACATTTTGGATGTAAGTGTTGAAAAAATATGACATTTGGGATGTAATCATTGAAATAATATGACAATTGGGACAAAAGCATTGAAAGAATATGACGTTTGGGATATAAGTAATGGAGCCATTGAAAGCATGTCAGATTCGGGATGTAAGCATTGAAAGAATACCAGATGTGGGATTTTAGCATTGAAAGCAGTGAGCTTAACGTGTAGGTACAACTTATATATATGGCCAACCCTGAGCTGTAGATGGGGAAATAAGGGGAGGGGGGAGGAGAATGGGGGAAAGCGTCCATATATTTAGGCATGTGTTACGTAAGGGAGCCGTTAAGTTAGTTGCATATCCTTTACAAGACGTCGCAATCAACGCCAGCATATTTTGCTGTTGTGATCTCTTCGCAAGTTTACTTTCAATAGGCTGCCATTGCTTTTTGAACGACCAGCACCCATACCATTTTGTAAAAAAAAAAAAACCAGCGCAAGGCAGTCTATTGCCTAATTGCCCGCAGCTGTGTTTCGAACGCGGGTATGCGGTATTACTAACACTCATTCCCATCTCTGTTGGTAAATAATACACATATTCGCATCTCTGTTGGTAAACAATACACTCATTCCCATTTCGGTAGGTAAGCATTACACTCATTCCAATCCCTATTGATTAACAATACACTCATTCCCTATTTCCCGTGGATGAATGACTGGTGCCTTCCGTATCGACGGACGACGACTTGTAAATTGGAGTTGTATCTCTCATAGCACACAGTCCTGGACTGAATTCAGACACCATAAGATGTCCATATAAATATGATACCTCTCTCGGCGTGCTTGGTTTACTCCAGCGGACAGGTAACACCAATACGTCTGCAACGAGACCAGCTGCAGAAGCGGCCGAATCAGCAAAGCAATGCTCTAACTCGGAGCTTCGAACCTAGACCAATTGCCAACCAAGGCTTATGACCTGGTCTGCCCTGCGATGGCATTTAGTCTTTAGGTTCCTAAAAGTATGGTAATGCTTGTACCCTCCCAATTGCGTTCCTCCACCAGAAGCCATTGGCACAATGTGAGATGTCGGGATTGTTGAGTGCCTCCCAACATTCGGCGCTAACAGAAGGCAGGTAGTACCGTCTACTGTTATACGGTAGCTCAGGGATATCTGACTAAGACCTGACTTAGAAATGAAGGAGTGGAGGAATATCTTCACGGGAAATGATTGGCAACATTCGCGACAATCCTGCTCAAGTTACTTATTATTTACTTTGTGTTTTATCATACACACCTTTTGGTGCCTGTTAAAATATATCTATGGAGTTGTGAAGATGAAAAGGTTGCGATGACATAGGGATCTGGGGGTGGGGGGGGGGGGGGGGGGGGGCGGTAGCATAGGAAACAGTAAAGTTCATGGCACAACTTCTGGTTATCTTTCCTTTAGTGGCACACGGCCCATTCATGTGAGCTTTGACGTTGACTCAATGGATCCCTCAGTGACCCCATCTACAGGAACCCCAGGTAAGTGTGTCTGCCTCACTTACTCTCACATTCGAATGCAGTATTGAATTGTAAATTTTCTAAAGCATTAATTAATGCCCTGTATTTTACCACTCAATGGTGAGCTTCATAAGACCCATCCGAACCCGAAGAGCGCACGGGAGAAAATGTAACCAGTCATGTTTAAGACTAACCTGAAAGAGAGCAAAGAAAGGAAGTTATAAAAGGCGTCGCAGTCAACTCCAACATATTTGGGTTATGTTTGAATTCTCCCCGGGAAGGTAACCTGATAAACAAATGCCCGCAGAAGTCGGACGTGTCGGCCTAACGGCGCAAGAACGCAGCTCTGCTGTAAACAGGCACAACGCAATCGCGTCCGAAAAAGAAAAAAAAAGAACTCCGGATGAACGCAGAAGAAGAAGAAGTTTGAATTCTTGGCAAATTCTTTCAAAGCAAAGGTAAAAGAAAGGAAAGATAAAGTCAAAATTCACACCAAACAAAACAGACCTCAGTTATAACCGCTGATGCAGAAGAAGGTTGAACGAGATCGATTTTGTTCCCTAAATAGCGAACCGAACCGAACCACACAATCTCCAACTCAGTACCCTCCATCTGTTTCTACTTCTATTCCCACCCATCACCATATCATTGTCTGCCATCTACTTATCTCTCCTTCATCGTGTTTGTTCGTATTTATCTCCACGTTTCTGTCTTTCGTCTACGTTTCTCTGCTTCATCGTACCTTATTTATGTCCACCCCCTCCATACAAACACACATACAAACATATACACACACACAAACAAACCGCCATCGGGCTCAGGGTTGGAGTCAGTTGGTAATGACATACCACAAAATCCAACGCGGGCTTAATTGCTGCCAGTGCGTAAATCACTTGCTGAATCATGACCTCGTTGCATGAAAATATACCCCTCCACCGATGTAAAGTCCCAGCACCGGTTTTGCCCACCCAGCTGGTTTATGAATCTTGGGGAGAGGGGGGAGCTTTGTGGCACAGTCCATGTGAAAATAGTACTGTATACGGGGTTGAGGGTAAAGTTTCTACACCATTCTCATTCCTTGGGTTGCAAGCTCTTTAAGTGCTCGAACCACTTGAACTCCCAGGAATCGGACTTAACGAGTCAGTAGCATCAGACAGATGTGGTCAGGGCAACTTTGAGACGTGTGTGTTATGCGGAAGAACAGATAAATCAGCAGGGCCTGGAGAGGATGATGCGGCAATGAGTGACTATAGTGTCTGACCCACACACAACACGCCGAAGAAAATCCAGACGGACACTTAATCAGATCTGTCGGAATCTGTCAGCTTTAGAATTTGGACTTCGTTGGTTGTTGAAGATGAGCACGGGGCACATATGGCAATGCCCCAAGTGCTGTGGTGTCGACTCTTGATTAGAAAAATCTGACCTGGAAACTCGAAGAAAGGAAAAATATACATATACCCGCGAATGTTTCGAGAGAAATCTTTCTTAACGAATAAGACAAACATAATAATAATAATAATAATAATACTGACAACAGATAAAACAAAAGAATAATGCTTCCATAAAATGGTCCGATCAGCAACTCCGAGTGTTGATTCTGGTGTTGACAAAAATTTAAGTGCAGGCCTTTACATGATGTATTATATTGATCAACTATTTACTGGATGTGCTTTACGTGGCAATTTTACGTTCTATAGTTTACTTGCGTTGTTTCTATATAATGGTATGAGTGCCGGTCGTTCATAAAGCAATGGCAAACTTCTGAACGTAAACTTGCCCAGGAATCACAAAGCGCCTAAATAATGCTGGGGTTGATAGATACGTCCTGTAAAGGATATGCAACTAACTAAGTTTACCATTACTTTCTGAACGGCTGAAGTCTCATACCAGTAAAATCAACGCAATGAGTTTGTGCCTCCAAATCGTCAGCAATTGATTTCGAGTGTCCGACTCGGTTTGTCGGGGAACTGTGAAACTGTTTTTCACTATCACCTAAGCCACAAACGTCAAATCGGGTATTCACAATACGGGACTCTATCGAGGCCCCGTAATTGGAATGAGTACACTTTAAAGTGGGCACACGGGTACACTTTGAGGGCAAGTTTCAGTGTCAGTCGGTCAGTCTACCTGGTAAAGCTCGAAGCTTGCCAGTAGGCGACCAGTGGATGTGACATGGTGGTAGTAGCAAATATACGAGGGTTAAGTAGGTAAGGAACCTACGGCTGGTCTAGCAAATCGGTGGGGAATTTACTTGATCCTAAAATTCTGCTCATGATTCTTGGAGGAAATTGGAGGAAAGGCGCTACTCACAGGCGCTGGAACTTCAATTACCCCTTCCCATGGGGTCTAATGGCATAGTGGAAGACAACAACAACAACGACAACAACAACAACAACAACAACAACAACAACAACAGGATGCCGAAATATATATTCGCTAGTCGTATCTGGATCTCTTCTTGGCCTTTTGGCTAGGATCAAAATGTAGCCATCTGCACTGGGGTCTAGCCTTGGCCACCAGCAGAGACGTTCAACGATTGACACACAGGGTCTTGAACTTCAAGGACCGGCTCTTGTCCCTGGGGAACATTGAGAGCTAAATAAGAATTCTCACAAGTGTTTCTTATTTGTTGATGAAGACTTGTTTTTGCGCTCGCTCGCTCACTTTGAACTCAAGCGTAGTCCATACACAATACTTCTGGTAGTGCTGGGCTGAGTTTTGTATGTGGATTTGCTTTCCCCTATTAACAGTGTCCCTCGCCCTCAGGCGAATCCTCTGCGACTTCAGAAGTACTTGTAATTTACGTCCCCAAGTCAAGGACGATATGTCAACATTTTAGTCCAACTGTCCGGTGTAGGGTTTGAACCCCCTTACCTCGGCATCAGCACAGTGAACGTTTAAGAACATGCGTTCTTATCCATTCAGCCATGCTGACCTACACGCCTGTATGTGCGTTTCTTCTTTCGTTGAGCGTCCTAGTCATATTTTGTGTGTTTCTTCAGAATCAAATTTATTACTTTATTATATAGCGGGCGCTAGCGAAGTTGATAGCGGGCTGCGCGGGTAATGTCACGAGGACAGTCTGACACGAGTTCGGCGCATGGGCTCGTCGCTTGCCAATGTGAGGTACAGACTGGGCACCTAATACTTCTTGTTCTCAGGTCGTCATGTGATGGCGCTATCGCATCGCAGGCCCATAGCAAGAAACTACTTCTCTGCAAACAATACGTTTATTATAGTACGGTAGTCATTTAAATTATCGATTCCCTCCATCGGCATTCTTCTGGAGGTCAGCGTGGAAGAATGGATAAGAATGTTCGTTCTTAAACACCCGGTGTGCTGATGCAGAGGAAGCGGGTTAAACCTCTACACGGGTCAATCGGGCTGTTAAAGGCGGACGAACCATTACCAGGCTGACATTCTGAATGCTCTATTACAGTGGTTCTCAAACTTTTTTTTACCCATGCACCCCTTACCATATGTTCAGAACGTCACCCCCCCCCCCCCCACTTTCGTATTTCCTTCATATAAACCCACCCCTATGCAGTATACGTAAAAATGGAAGCTAAAATTAATAACAATACTAGAACAAGTCTAGACGTCTACATAAAACGTGATTTGCGTGTCTACTTACGTTATAAAACGAATTTCAGAAGGGCGAGAAGTACAGAACTGTAAAGTATGGGGGGGGGGGGGGGGGCAATATAATGTAATCCGTTCTTGTATTAACGCGATCTTGAAATAATCTTAATTCCCCCCCCCCTTTCCACCCCCTGGAAACCCTAAATTCCCTCCTGGATGGGGGTGGGGGGGGGGGGGGTGGGGGGGGGGATTCCTCACCGGTTAAGAACCACTGTTCTATGAGACGTAAATCGTTTGCGAGAACCAAGTGATGGCTGTGAATCTACAACCATGGTCAGACTGCGAGAACAGCAAGTTAAAAGAGGTGTGGCAAAACAAGAACACTATGCAGGAAGCCAAAGAAGATTAACAAACCAACACAGAACTGGTGTAGTTATAGTATGTCCACATTTGGTTGCCTTCATTCACGATCAATTATTTTGAAAACTGCCTGTTGCATCGCTATGAAATTTTTCCAGCAGTCTTATATTTACCCCCACCCAAGGAATATGTCTTTGATAGGTCCAAAAACAACTTAAATCATCAAAAGCGGCGACATTCCTTTGATGTTTTGCTCAACAACTAGTGATTTCTCGCTAAAAAAGTTATGTTTACGGTAATGGGGACCTGCAAATTCAGATGACACACAAAGGCGTATCCGGATTCGTATGAGAGTCTGATGGGAGATGCCTTGGGGAGATTGGAGCAAGAATCGCCATGGCGAAAGTAGCCTTTAGCAAGATGAAAAACATTCTGACCAATAAAAAGATGTCAATTGAAACGAGAAAAAGAGTGTTGAGGGGATACATAGAGCCTGTTCTTTTGTATGGATGTGAGGCTTGGACAATGAGCAGTCAGGCTGAAGGGCATCTGATGGCTGCAGAAATGTGGTTTCTGAGGAAAATGCAAAGGGTACCATGGACAGACAGAAAAACCAATGACCAAGTACTACAGGAGACAGATGAACATTGTAGGCTGATTGGAGAAGTTGGACGTGGACAGTCAAGATTTTTTGGACATGTTGTGAGAGGAAATGGACTGGAGAGCTTAGTGACAACTGGCAGGATCGAGGGGAACAGACCAAGAGGAAGACGGAGAGGAAAATACCTGGATGGCTTGGCCACATGGCATGGACGAGACAGGAGCACTGAGCTGATCCACGACACTGGTGATCGAGTGAAATGGCGAGTCATGACCGCCCACGCTTTCCGGCATGGCACATGATTGATTGATTGATGAGAGTGGGTGCAATGAAAGAATTAGCTTAAAATCGACAGGGTCGGCTGCATTGCACCGGGTGTTTATCCCATATGGCTCAGTTTCTTTCCGCAGCGCGGAAAGCGTCGCACAAAGCACGAACTCCGTAGCTCCAGCGACGACCCTCGGGAGTCTCCGAAAAAATGCACTCGTGAAATGAAGGACGCGGCCCGGAATCGAACATACAACCTTCGGAGCCCGAGTCAGACGGCTTGACCACTTCACCACGGAGAATCCCGAGAGGGGTGCAATGTGTAATATTAGTAAAGACAGAGAATTTACAGAGGCACGGGGTAAATAATTTGTAAATTAACAGGAAAGTAGAAGGAATATATTTCTTACCTTATTCTTCATTTCCTTCTTGTTTCTTCAGTTATCAGTTATCAGTTGGGGTATCTTCATTGCACTCCGGACATGTTCATAGGTGCTCAGATCCTCCCCCCAGCATATGCATCAGCGTCCGGTGGCTAATAGTGCCCGTCTGTGTTGGTTGACGAGGCGCCTTGTTTTCCCGATGTACCTCTCGCATCTGGCCGTGCTGAATTCCTACTCCCAAGTCTTTCATCCTGGACAGCAATGTGGATTCACTGACGTCAAAGTCCTCTATTCTCGCCATATCTTTAAGGACGTTAATAACATCGGCACGATCCATGGGCTGGCCATCTACAGGGGGTGCAGAGCCAGCCAGTTTATCAGCTCGTTCATTTCCCTCGACTCCCGCATGTCCCGGGACGAAGATGAAGGTGACTTTACGAACAACAGACTTCCGCATCGACTCAGTCCACCGTCTACGTACAGATCCAGCTTCGTTCTTCTGAATCATGCGCATTGAGTCACTTAGTACACACACGTTGGTATAATGCTGTGATTCCAGCCA
>JACEFZ010024214.1:130000-210000 GCA_014155875.1 Cepaea nemoralis | reverse complement strand
GGATCAGAAACATAGGCAGCGACTTCAACGACTGCAAATAAACTACGAACATTCATTAATTGTGCAAATAGAACAAAGTGGTATGAGGGAATCGTCAATGGAGAGAACTAAATAAATACATTCAATCAAGAGTCAAGAGTTAAAGTCAAGGCACTGGCCTTGAATACATTGAGGAAACCTGAGAAAAGTGTAACTAGAAATGCATGTTCTGTAATTCACTGGGCGAGAGAAATGAAGGAAACCTTAACTGATTAAGTGCCATGGGAGTAGTTAGAAAAGCGCAATTCGGGTATGATTTGGTGGATTGACCTGTGGATTGACCTTGACCTCGGGTGATTTTCACTCCCCCTCGGTCATATAGTTGGGTGGGTATGTAGGGGTGGTATCTAGGTCATATCTAAGGGCGATAATTCTAAGATTTTATGTTTCTAAGGGCAGATAACTATTGAGTGGGTGTATACAAATTTTAATTAATTATTATAAAATAAAATAAAATAAAATAAAAAAATAAAAATAAATAACGACGGGGTGCGGGGTGGTGGCGAGGGGGTGGGCGCATGGGGTGAGGCTAGGCGGTTCGGGTTTAAACACTATCAGGTATATAATATTTTTTATTAAATCATGTATAAACAATACAATGCATATTAAATAAGTAGCGGCATAGTGGAAAATTCTGGAAGGTAGTACCAGGGAGTTATACGTCGGCAAGTGTGGGAAAATCTCCGGCGGGTGTGACGGTGGTCGGTTCATAACCCACGTGGAGGGGGTGCATACGGAAAAGTCATTAAGTAACGGGTTGTAAAAATGTGGGTGAGTGGTGTGTTAAAATATTTTGAACTGTTAGCGCATTGGTGGTGTACATTAGTACGAATAGAAGGAATAGGTGCGGTGGGGATAGTAGTGGGTATGGGTTAGTGAAATTAGTTGATAAGGGTGGTTATTAGTGCTATGTAGATGTTCATAGTAGCTTATTCACTAACATAACACGTGTAACAAATGAAACCTTGAAAGCTAAAGATCGCTGATTGTAATGGATATAGTGTAGTATCATTCGGTGGTAAGGGGTGGGTACCAGGTATTAGTGGTCAACAGATGGTCAAGTAGTGGTCAAGTGAGGAAATTTTAGGGAAACGTAGTTATAATGATAGGGTGATGATTAAACGGTGGTAAATTAGTGGTCAAGCAGTGGTCAAGCAGTGGTCAAGCAGTGGTCAAGTAGTGGTCAAGTGGTAGTCAAGTGAGGAAATTTTAGGGAAAAGTAGTTGTAATGATATGGTGATGATTAAACGATGGTAAATTAGTGGTCAAGCAATGGTCAAGTCATGGTCAAGTGAGGAAAATTTTACGGGAAAGTGGTTGTAATGATATAGTGATGATTAAAGGGTGGTAAATTAGTGGTAAAGCAGTGGTCAAGTAAGGAAAATTTTAGGGAAAATTGGTCGTAGCGACATGGTAATGCTTAAAGGATGGTAAATTAGTGGTCAAGTAGTGGTCAAGCAGTGGTCAAACAGTGGTCAAGTAAGGAAAATTTTAGGGAAAATTGGTCGTAGCGACATGGTGATGGTTAAAGGATGGTAAATTAGTGGTCAAGTAGTGGTCAAGTAGTGGTCAAGTAAGGAAATTTTAGGGAAAAGTGGTTGTAATGATATGGTGATGATTAAAGGGTGGTAAATTAGTGGTCAAGCAGTGGTCAGGCAGTGGTCAAGTGAGGAAATTTTAGGGAAAAGTAGTTGTAATGATATGGTGATGATTAAAGGATGGTAAATTAGTGGTCAAGCAGTGGTAAAGCAGTGGTCAAATGAGGAAATTTTAGGGAAAAGTGGTTATAATGATATGGTGATGATTAAAGGGTGGTAAATTAGTGGTCAAGTAGTGGTCAACCAATGGTCATGTAGTGGTCAAGTGAGGAAATTTTAGGGAAAAGTGGTTATAATGATATGGTGATGATTAAAGGGTGGTAAATTAGTGGTCAAGTAGTGGTCATCCAATGGTCAAGTAGTGGTCAAGTGGTCGAGTGACCACTTAAATTGTAGGGGACGATGTCCCTAAGATTATGGTAGTGGTTAAAGTGATCTATGACGTGGTCAAGTAGCGGTCAACCAGTGGTCACGTGGTCGAGTGAACACTTAAAAGGTAGAGAAAAGTACGTATATTGAAACGGTGATGGTAAAATGGTTGACGACATGGTCAAGCAGTGGTCAAGTAGTGCTCAACCAGTGGTCAAGCGCTCAAGTGAGAAAATTGTAGGGTATGGTACGTGTAGTGAAACAGGGATGGATAAATTAAGTAGTGACGTTGTCAAGTAGTGATCAAGTAGTGGGCAAGTACTGGTCAAATGGTCGAGTGACCACTTAAATTGTAAGGGAAAGTACGTGTAGTGAGCCTGTGTTGGTTAAAGTGATCGATGACGTGCTCAAGTAGTGGCCAAGTAGTGGTAAATGGTCGAGTGACTACTTAAATCGTCGGTGAAAGTAGGTATAGTGACATGGTGATGATCAAGAATTGGTCAAGTGGTGTTCAAGTACTAGTCAAGTAGTGGTCAAGGGGTGGTCAAGCGACCCCTTAAGTTGTAGGGGAAGATACTGTAGTGACAGTAGGGGTTAAAGTGATCGATGACATGATCAAGACGTTATGCCGGCTGCTAAGTTCAGAAAGTAGTGTCCTTAGTATTGGTAATTTCCTTGACAGGAGCGCCTCGAGCACTGATTTTGTATTGATCAATAGCACCTAGTGGTACAGTCGACACACATGGACAATAGTTACATCCGGTCAAAGATGGCGTCGCACCCTATCACACATGGATAATTGCTACAACCAAACTACGTCTCATTCACTAAAAATGGTCAAATATGGCGTCACATCCGGTCACATGGGTAATGGGCCATCTGAGACACGTGGTTAAGAGGGAAACTATAGAAAAAGGGTGTCCTATCGGTTGTCGAGTCAGGGAACCTAACTTATGATGATCACTGTGTATAGGAGTGAATACACTGCATCATCAACACTGCATCCGAAGGGTAAAATGGTCACCCCCTTCTCTCTCTCTTTTCTATAACCGTGTAGTCCTAGTGTTATCCGGTTACACCAAAGGACACCCGGGCATCAACACAACAAACTGCCCCGATTCAACCTTAGGCAATGCACGTAACATGACAGGTCACATGTCCGCCGTCATAACCAGCGACGTTATCACGTATCAAATTAGACATCCACACTTTCATTTCCTTTCTATGTGGCCATAGTGTCTTTACATCTTTCTCCAGAAAGCCATTTTCAAGACCAATATATGTTTTTTCAGTGTACCTGCTCAGGGCCACACTTCACAACCAGACAAAAGTACACCTTCTATGTACCACTTCAAACATCAAATAAGAAAATATGTTAGACAAAATATTAAAATTATTGGTCAAATACAGAAATATCTCGTCCAAACTTATAAAAAGTACGAACATTTGTTAACCTATTGGGAAAAATATCAATCAAGTAGGAAAGTTTGTTAGTCAAATAGAAAAAAAATATTGACCACGTAACGATATATCTTGTCCACACTTATGAAAAGTAGGGAAATTTGTTAGTCAAATGAGAGGAAAAAAAAGATTGACCAAGTAACGAAATACCCCCACCAAACTTATGAAAAGTACGAAACTTTGTTAAGCAAGTATGAAAATGTATCGACCAAACAGAGAAATATATCACCCAAACTTATAAAAAGTAGGAACATATGTTAACCAAATGGAAAATATCTTGGCCAAATAGGAAAATTTGTTAGCCAAATGGGGAAAATATTGTCCAAGTAACGAAATACATCGTTCAAACCTACGAAAAGTAGGAAACTTTGTTAATTAAATGTGAAAATTTTGGCCAAATTTCAACCAAACTTATAAATATTTCAACTAAACTTATAAAAAAGTAGGAACATTTGTCAGCCAAATGGGAAAAAGGTCGGCCAAATACAGAAATATCGCAACCAAACTTATAAAAAGAAGGAAAATATTGACCAAGTAACGAAATATCTCGTCGAAACTTATAAAAATGTAGGAAACTTTGTTAACCAAATGTGAAAAAACAAAACAAATATTGATCAAGTAAAGAAATAACTCCTCCAAATTTATGAAAAGTACGAAACCTTGGTACCCAAATGCGACAAATATAGGTCAAATACTGAAATATTTCGTCCAAACTTATGAAAGGTAGAAAATTGTCTTAACCAACTGGGGTAAATATTGCTCAAACTAAGAAACATGTCGACCGAAGTAGGAAATTACGTGAACCAAAGTAATAAAATTGTTGGCCAAATAGGAAAAAGTATCGGTCAAACTTATAGATGTCTCGTTTAAACTTATAACATGTATGAAAATTTGTTAGGATAAAGGTGAAAAATATTGGCCAAGTAATGAAATATCGCATCCGAACTTATAAAATGTACGAGTTAACCAAAGGCGAAAAGGCCAAAATACGAAATGTCTCGACCAAGCTTATAAAAATCTAGGAAAAACTATTACAACTAAAATATTGATCAAAAGGTGTAAATCCAAACATTATAAAAATAACCAAATGTGAAAAATATCGTCCAAAGACAGAAATATTTCAACTAAACTTATAAATAAGTCAACAAAACTTGTGAAAATTTTTGGTCAAGTACAGAAATAGCTATGGAAAAAGTAAGTCCACAAAACTAAGAAAAAAAATGTAACTTCTGTAGTCAAATGTGTCTTGAAGTTTTATCTGAAAAGACATTTCACAATACATAATCAGCACCACTTTCCTTGTTTTACGTTACCGAAGGCCTTCACTGTATCTGGTATAGAAACCCTTATACATCACGCATCTCTCCATACTCTTGGTTTCTTTCTAATACAAGTGGTCACATCACCAAGAACTTCAAACCTCCATTGTACACGTGCTCCATTGAAACACCCATGACAGTTAACAACATGTATGGCCATGTAATCTGTGAGTCCATCGGGGATAGTTCATCCGAGTACTCGTCACCAAAGATCCATTTTTCATGGCTGACATCTTCAACTTACTATACCACATCTTATTCTAACATATACTTTACATGAAATTTCCCAAATTTGGGGATCTATTAAAGAATACGTAATGAGATACACAAAGACACCAAGAACATATCAGACAAAACAACTCACAAACCAGACTTAGAACTAAAACTTAAACCATATCAGATGAACCACCCAACAAGTACTACTAGAACTCAAAACATAACGATATTAAGGAAACGCATACTTACACATTGTCAGACATTGGATTTAAATCCCCTACTACTAACATATCACCTGGTGTCGAATTCCCGTTTCACAAAAACACCCTCTTGTCAGTTGTTAGTGAAAACCATTACACCAGTCCAGAATTGTGACTCGTAGAATCTACACTCACACAGGATCTATTAAAGAATACGTATGAGATACACCAAGACAACAAGAACATATCATACAAAACAATTCACAAACTAAAACTTAAACTATATCAGATGAACCACCCAACAAGTACTACTAGAACTCAAAACATAACGATATTAAGGAAACGCATACTAGTTTATTTCTGTTTATAACTGTTTTAATATGGCAGAGAGAAACATGGTAATTAGACTATATCTGCCTTCTTCACTGCTGTCCTTTGTTCGATGACTTTTCTTCTGTGCTTGTCCTTCAGGACTGGATTCAAAATTTTTTCCAAGTCTTGTACACGCCTTTCAAAATGCTCACGTTATCTGATTACATGGTGCCAGTTACCATTGCGTTCTTCGGTGCCAACAGTATGGACTGTCAAGAAGTGAGGTTCTGGTGCAAAATTAACCTGTGGAGGTAAATAAAACACATTGAAACTTACAAGACGGCCACACATACTACTTCACTAAAGAAAAAACAGTAAAAAAATTCATGATGAGAAGTGGTAAAAGGCATCAAAAACAGACTGTCGACATTCTATTGGTCACGTCTTGAGAAAAGGTAAAGGTATAGTCACTGATGGTTTGTAGTATAGAGAGATGCACATAGAAAACATGTATAGCAGCTAGGTCTTCTGTATTAGACATGTTTACAAAAATACACATGTGAACTATGATCATTACTACCCATACACACCTTATTCGTTGATGACGAACACCTTCGGACACCGACAGTAGGATAGTTTTCGTTCCACAACACATTAATTTTCTTGAGAGACTCTGGGGCATGACTACTATCCAAAAGGTCAATATCTTCATCTGAAGACGAATCATCACCCCAAGCAAAGGTTGTCTCTGGTACATCTAAAGCTGGCTGGGTGCCACGAGTAGGTTTCTGGCAGAACAATTTTTTTTTTCGATTGATTATTTTTATAAGTGTGGTTGAGATATTTCTTATTTTGGTCTTTTCATACTTGGTTAACTCCTACTTTTTATACATTTGACTGAAATATTTCTGTATTTGTCATAACTTCTTCTAAGACTTTGTTCATGTCTGGTAATGTAAGCTCTGTTCCATCAAGAAAAAAGACAACGTCATGAACACAACCCACTAAAGAAAATCAACAAAAATCTTGGTTTCAATATTTAATCACCAAAATATGTATGTCATTGATTCTTTCTTACGATATATCACTAAACTGTTTTGATGAATAAATATTGAAACCAAGATTTTTGTTGATTTTCTTTAGTGGGTTGTGTTCATGACGTTGTCTTTTTTCTTGATGGAACAGAGCTTACATTACCAGACATGAACAAAGTCTTAGAAGAAGTTATGACAAATACAGAAATATTTCAGTCAAATGTATAAAAAGTAGGAGTTAACCAAGTATGAAAAGACCAAAATAAGAAATATCTCAACCACACTTATAAAAATAATCAATCGAAAAAAAAAATTGTTCTGCCAGAAACCTACTCGTGGCACCCAGCCAGCTTTAGATGTACCAGAGACAACCTTTGCTTGGGGTGATGATTCGTCTTCAGATGAAGATATTGACCTTTTGGATAGTAGTCATGCCCCAGAGTCTCTCAAGAAAATTAATGTGTTGTGGAACGAAAACTATCCTACTGTCGGTGTCCGAAGGTGTTCGTCATCAACGAATAAGGTGTGTATGGGTAGTAATGATCATAGTTCACATGTGTATTTTTGTAAACATGTCTAATACAGAAGACCTAGCTGCTATACATGTTTTCTATGTGCATCTCTCTATACTACAAAACATCAGTGACTATACCTTTACCTTTTCTCAAGACGTGACCAATAGAATGTCGACAGTCTGTTTTTGATGCCTTTTACCACTTCTCATCATGAATTTTTTTACTGTTTTTTCTTTAGTGAAGTAGTATGTGTGGCCGTCTTGTAAGTTTCAATGTGTTTTATTTACCTCCACAGGTTAATTTTGCACCAGAACCTCACTTCTTGACAGTCCATACTGTTGGCACCGAAGAACGCAATGGTAACTGGCACCATGTAATCAGAGAACGTGAGCATTTTGAAAGGCGTGTACAAGACTTGGAAAAAATTTTGAATCCAGTCCTGAAGGACAAGCACAGAAGAAAAGTCATCGAACAAAGGACAGCAGTGAAGAAGGCAGATATAGTCTAATTACCATGTTTCTCTCTGCCATATTAAAACAGTTATAAACAGAAATAAACTAGTATGCGTTTCCTTAATATCGTTATGTTTTGAGTTCTAGTAGTACTTGTTGGGTGGTTCATCTGATATAGGTTAAGTTTTAGTTTGTGAATTGTTTTGTATGATATGTTCTTGTTGTCTTGGTGTATCTCATACGTATTCTTTAATAGATCCTGTGTGAGTGTAGATTCTACGAGTCACAATTCTGGACTGGTGTAATGGTTTTCACTAACAACTGACAAGAGGGTGTTTTTGTGAAACGGGAATTCGACACCAGTGATATGTTAGTAGTAGGGGATTTAAATCTAATGTCTGACAATGTGTAAGTATGCGTTTCCTTAATATCGTTATGTTTTGAGTTCTAGTAGTACTTGTTGGGTGGTTCATCTGATATGGTTTAAGTTTTAGTTCTAAGTCTGGTTTGTGAGTTGTTTTGTCTGATATGTTCTTGGTGTCTTTGTGTATCTCATTACGTATTCTTTAATAGATCCCCAAATTTGGGAAATTTCATGTAAAGTATATGTTAGAATAAGATGTGGTATAGCAAGTTGAAGATGTCAGCCATGGGAAATGGATCTTTGGTGACGAATACTCGGATGAACTATCCCCGATGGACTCACAGATTACATGGCCATACATGTTGTTAACTGTCATGGGTGTTTCAATGGAGCACGTGTACAATGGAGGTTTGAAGTTCTTGGTGATGTGACCACTTTGTATTAGAAAGAAACCAAGAGTGTGGAGAGATGAGTGATGTATAAGGGTTTCTGTACCAGATACGGTGAAGGCCTTCGGTAACGTAAAACAAGGAAAGTGGTGCTGATTATGTATTGTGAAATGTCTTTTCAGATAAAACTTCAAGACACATTTGACTACAGAAGTTACATTTTTTTCTTAGTTTTGTGGACTTACTTTTTCCATAGCTATTTCTGTACTTGACCAAAAATTTTCACAAGTTTTGTTGACTTATTTATAAGTTTAGTTGAAATATTTCTGTCTTTAGAGGATATTTTTCACATTTGGTTATTTTTATAATGTTTGGATTTACACCTCTTGATCAATATTTTAGTTGTAATAGTTTTTCCTAGATTTTTATAAGCTTGGTCGAGACATTTCGTATTTTGGCCTTTTCGCCTTTGGTTAACTCGTACATTTTATAAGTTCGGATGCGATATTTCATTACTTGGCCAATATTTTTCACCTTTACCTAACAAATTTTCATACATGTTATAAGTTTAAACGAGACATCTATAAGTTTGACCGATACTTTTTCCTATTTGGCCAACAATTTTATTACTTTGGTTCACGTAATTTCCTACTTCGGTCGACATGTTTCTTAGTTTGAGCAATATTTACCCCAGTTGGTTAAGACAATTTTCTACCTTTCATAAGTTTGGACGAAATATTTCAGTATTTGACCTATATTTGTCGCATTTGGGTACCAAGGTTTCGTACTTTTCATAAATTTGGAGGAGTTATTTCTTTACTTGATCAATATTTGTTTTGTTTTTTCACATTTGGTTAACAAAGTTTCCTACATTTTTATAAGTTTCGACGAGATATTTCGTTACTTGGTCAATATTTTCCTTCTTCTTATAAGTTTGGTTGCGATATTTCTGTATTTGGCCGACCTTTTTCCCATTTGGCTGACAAATGTTCCTACTTTTTTATAAGTTTAGTTGAAATATTTATAAGTTTGGTTGAAATTTGGCCAAAATTTTCACATTTAATTAACAAAGTTTCCTACTTTTCGTAGGTTTGAACGATGTATTTCGTTACTTGGACAATATTTTCCCCATTTGGCTAACAAATTTTCCTATTTGGCCAAGATATTTTCCATTTGGTTAACATATGTTCCTACTTTTTATAAGTTTGGGTGATATATTTCTCTGTTTGGTCGATACATTTTCATACTTGCTTAACAAAGTTTCGTACTTTTCATAAGTTTGGTGGGGGTATTTCGTTACTTGGTCAATCTTTTTTTTTCTCATTTGACTAACAAATTTCCCTACTTTTCATAAGTGTGGACAAGATATATCGTTACGTGGTCAATATTTTTTTCTATTTGACTAACAAACTTTCCTACTTGATTGATATTTTTCCCAATAGGTTAACAAATGTTCGTACTTTTTATAAGTTTGGACGAGATATTTCTGTATTTGACCAATAATTTTAATATTTTGTCTAACATATTTTCTTATTTGATGGTTGAAGTGGTACATAGAAGGTGTACTTTTGTCTGGTTGTGAAGTGTGGCACTGAGCAGGTACACTGAAAAAACATATATTGGTCTTGGAAATGGCTTTCTGGAGAAAGATGTAAAGACACTATGGCCACATAGAAAGAAAATGAAAGTGTGGATGTCTAATTTGATACGTGATAACGTCGCTGGTTATGACTGCGGACATGTGACCTGTCATGTTACGTGCATTGCCTAAGGTTGAATCGGGGCAGTTTGTTGTGTTGATGCCCGGGTGTCCTTTGGTGTAACCGGATAACACTAGGACTACACGGTTATAGAAAAAGAGAGAGAGAAGGGGGTGACCATTTTACCCTTCGGATGCAGTGTTGATGATGCAGTGTATTCACTCCTATACACAGTGATCATCATAAGTTAGGTTCCCTGACTCGACAACCGATAGGACACCCTTTTTCTATAGTTTCCCTCTTAACCACGTGTCTCAGATGTCCCATTACCCATGTGACCGGATGTGACGCCATATTTGACCAGTTTTAGTGAATGAGACGTAGTTTGGTTGTAGCAATTACCCATGTGTGATAGGGTGCGACGCCATCTTTGACCGGATGTAACTATTGTCCATGTGTGTCGACTGTACCACTAGGTGCTATTGATCAATACAAAATCAGTGCTCGAGGACGCTCCTGTCAAGGAAATTACCAATACTAAGGACACTACTTTCTGAACTTAGCAGCCGGCATAACGTCTTGATCATGTCATCGATCACTTTAACCCCTACTGTCACTACAGTAACTTCCCCTACAACTTAAGGGGTCGCTTGACCACCCCTTGACCCTTGACCACTACTTGACCAGTACTTGAACACCACTTGACCAACTCTTGATCATCACCATGTCACTATACCTACTTTCACCGACAATTTAAGTAGTCACTCGACCATTTACCACTACTTGGCCACTACTTGAGCACGTCATCGATCACTTTAACCAACACAGGTTCACTACACGTACTTTCCCTTACAATTTAAGTGGTCACTCGACCATTTGACCAGTACTTGCCCACTACTTGATCACTACTTGACAACGTCACTACTTAATTTATCCATCTCTGTTTCACTACACGTACCATACCCTACAATTTTCTCACTTGAGCGCTTGACCACTGGTTGAGCACTACTTGACCACTGCTTGACCATGTCGTCGACCATTTTACCATCACCGTTTCAATATACGTACTTTTCTCTACCTTTTAAGTGTTCACTCGACCACTTGACCACTGGTTGACCGCTACTTGACCACGTCATCGATCACTTTAACCACTACCATAATCTTAGGGACATCGTCCTCTACAATTTAAGTGGTCACTCGACCCTTGACCACTACTTGACTTTTGGTTGACCACTACTTGACCACTAATTTACCACCCTTTAATCATCACCATATCATTACAACCACTTTTCCCTAAAATTTCCTCACTTGACCACTACATGACCATTGGTTGACCACTACTTGACCACTAATTTACCACCCTTTAATCATCACCATATAATTATAACCACTTTTCCTAAAATTTCCTCACTTGACCACTGCTTTACCACTGCTTGACCACTAATTTACCATCCTTTAATCATCACCATATCATTACAACTACTTTTCCCTCTAATTTCCTCACTTGACCACCACTTGACCACTGCCTGACCACTGCTTGACCACTAATTTACCACCCTTTAATCATCACCATATCATTACAACCACTTTTCCCTAAAATTTCCTTACTTGACCACTAATTTACCATCCTTTAACCATCACCATGTCGCTACGACCAATTTTCCCTAAAATTTTCCTTGCTTGACCACTACTTGACCACTAATTTACCATCCTTTAAGCATTACCATGTCGCTACGACCAATTTTCCCTAAAATTTTCCTTGCTTGACCACTGCTTTACCACTAATTTACCACCCTTTAATCATCACTATATCATTACAACCACTTTCCCGTAAAATTTTTCTCACTTGACCATTGCTTGACCACTAATTTACCATCGTTTAATCATCACCATATCATTACAACTACTTTTCCCTAAAATTTCCTCACTTGACTACCACTTGACCATTACTTGACCACTGATTGACCACTGCTTGACCACTAATTTACCACCGTTTAATCATCACCCTATCATTATAACCACGTTTCCCTAAAATTTCCTCACTTGACCACTACTTGACCATCTGTTGACCACTAATACCTGGTACCCACCCCTTACCACCGAATGATACTACACTATATCCATTACAATCAGCGATCTTTAGCTGTCAAGGTTTCATTTGTAACATGTGTTATGTTAGTGAATAAGCTACTATGAACATCTACATAGCACTAATAATCACCCTTATCAACTAATTTCACTAACCCATACCCACTACTATCCCCACCGCACCTATTCCTTCTATTCGTACTAATGTACACCACCAATGCGCTAACAGTTCAAAATATTTTAACACACCACTCACCCACATTTTTACAACCCGTTACTTAATGACTTTTCCGTATGCACCCCCTCCACGTCTGTTATGAACCGACCACCGTCACACCCGCCGGAGATTTTCCCACACTTGCCGACGTATAACTCCCTGGTACTACCTTCCAGAATTTTCCACTATGCCTCTACTTATTTAATATGCATTGTATTGTTTATACATGATTTAATAAAAAATTATTATATACCTGATAGTGTTTAAACCCGAACCGCCTAGCCTCACCCCATGCGCCCACCCCCTCGCCACCACCCCTCACCCCGTCGTTATTTATTTTTATTTTTTATTTATTTTATTTTATTTTATAATAATTAATTAAAATTTGTATACACCCACTCAATAGTTATCTGCCCTTAGAAACATAAAATCTTAGAATTATCGCCCTTAGATATGACCTAGATACCACCCCTACATACCCACCCAACTATATGACCGAGGGGGAGTGAAAATCACCCGAGGTCAAGGTCAATCCACAGGTCAATCCACCAAATCATACCCGAATTGCGCCTTTCTAACTACTCATGGGATGATAAATATTCTTATTCACACTTCCCGTAACTACCATGTGCTTATAAATTAAACTATAGTTTAAATATCAATACAGTAGGTTTCCCTCTACAAGCCCCTTTAATTTGATATATAATACAACATGTTGATTGATTGATTGATTGATTGATTTAGGAATCGACATCACAGCATTCCCATAAGTGCAATAATACAACATGTCTGCTACCATATTAACAACTTTTATATCACAACTGTGACGCAGTGCTACTTCCCATTTTCCGCAATCCATTTTTGTTTGGTCCACGCTTACTTTATGTTTGGCGCTGAATCAGTTCAAAACATGGAACAGAAAAGTGGAGGCAGAAATAAATCACGGGCAGACGACATGGACAGGACTACGTGATACAGCTGAGCACAGGATGGCTTTGGGTGAGGCAGTATGCCCCAGTGAGCGATAAAGGAAGAAAGGAAGTAGCAGAATGAAAAACTGCCTCATATTTTAAATGGGCAACGTCGGTACGTACAATTTAGAACAGGGAACCATGAAAATAATGATAAATGGGAGAATGTGCGGGGGTGCGCTAGCCAAGTGTGCGGAGGTGCGCTAGCCAAGTGGAGAGCCAACTGCGCTGGTAATGCCATGAGTACTATTCGACGCAGGGTCGACCACTGGGCTTGTCGCTTGTTAAAGTGAAGGAAGGATTGGCCATCTATTCCTCCTTGCTGTCTGGCCTACAAAATGTGATGGCGCTACCACATCATAGACTCATAATAAGAAACCGCCCCGGAATAAATGTTGTTGCTTAAATGAATGTATTGTGCTTCCACAGATCGCCTGGCGGTCCTGGACATTACAGAGGTGAACCCAAAACTGGGGTCAGCCGACGACAGCAGGCTGACAGTCAGGAGCACTATTGACGTTACCACCACCTTCTACGGAAGGAAGAGGCAGGGCAATATTCCAGCCAACTATCAAATCCCTCAGGTCCCGGAGCAGTAAACATGGGTTGTATGTAGTTCAACACTACCTGTTCTATCCTTTCGGGTTAGCGTTGTAATATACAACCTGTTTTTTACTTCGTATAATAGAGTTGATGCTTTTATTACCGGTATTTTTGCTATTGTACTTTTTGTAGATGACTGGGGTCGAATATACTTTAGTAGGATCGTTTAAACCCCCATACACCGCAAGGTACTATATTGGCAGTAAATGACAGTTATGAATGACAGTTATGAGGTTGAACCAATTGGTCAGGAACATACATCCTTTCTAGCACTGTTAGTATAGTAATAATTTTAGCAGTAAACATAGATTTGCTGTTTGTAACATCGTAATATGGCGAAATGTTCTGCCGTGAATGAAGAAAAAGCCAATTTTCACGGGTGGTCTGTCTTTCATAAGCGGTGGATGAATGAAACAATGTGTAAGAGCAGATAGATCAGAAGTGCAGTATGTCAGACGGGCCTGCGTGTCCAATTCTTAACCCTTTGAAAATAAAGTTCTTTCGTTCGTTCCCTTAATGGACGGCGAGTGCAGACGTAACATCTCAAATAAGTCATCTACAAGTGAAAGGGATAACTGACCACAAACGCCAGAAAGAGGCAGTTACTATTTTTAGCTACATCGTGAGAAGCGAAAATAACTGGAACAATTAAAGACAAAAGATACAGACAATCATTCACTAACTGCGCTTGCGCAGAAAAGTGGGAGTGAAATGGTATGACAGAATCACCAATGTAGAGCTGATGGAGAGAATTAAATATATTCCAGTAAACGAGAGGTGAGGAAAAGACGCTGACGAAGGATAGGACACACAATGAGAAAATACGAGGACAATTATAATTAAACTCTCTTGTCTGGAATCAACAAGGCAAATAACACAGCGGGAGACCTAACAACAGAGAAGGGAACTGCAGACAGAGATGGACATACTGGGAGGACATAAAGTATCAAGCGTTCGCTCGTTTTAAATCAAGAGTAGTCCATTCACGTGCAACCACTTCTAGTGCACAGGACTGATTTTTGCGTGTGGATTAGTTTTCCCTATACCGGTATCCCTCGCCATTAGGTGAACCCACTCTGAATTCAGAGGTACTTGTAATGTTAAGTCCCCAAGTCAAGGACGAGAAGTCAACATTTTAGTTCAGTTGACCGGTATAGGGGTTGAACCTGCTACCTCGGCATCAGCACACCGGATGTTTAAGAACGAACACTCGTACCCATTCGGCCATGCTGATCGTCCCATCCCATATATTAATTGATCACTTTCTTTAAACAGGTAATTTAGAGTATTTATTTAGTATGTGTTTGTATTCTTGATTCAGTATTCACAGCTAGTCACTGTCCACTGATTCTCGAGAGAGAGAGAGAGAGAGAGAGAGAGAGAGAGAGAGAGAGAGAGAGAGAGAGAGAGAGAGAGAGAGAGAGAGAGAGAGAGAGAGAGAGAGGGGGGGGGGAGACACGCTGGGCAGTGGTGTTTAGAGACCAGGCTTTTATTTGGCACTATGTTTTGCAAAGATTTACCATTTTTATGAACATGTATTGTTATAGTTGTTATATTTGTTGTGATGCCAGACTTTGAGTGTTATTACTTCACTATGGTGTTGTAACCTCGGCGGCGAAGTGGTTAGTCCCCGTGCCTGCCACCACAGTAGGCCAGGTTCAATCCCCGGCAGTGGCGAGGTTATTTTGTCTAACCAGTATGGCTCTGCCGGTCTCCCTGGCCCAGAGTTTACGGCTTTCCCCGTAATCCCATATACTCTCGTGAGTAACGTGACGTGCGTGAGAATCGGTGGCGCTTCTCTCCGCGTCGGTAACTTACGGGGTATGTGAGCCGGTCGCTCAGAAAGCAATGGCAAACTACTGAGCGTAATCTTGCCAAGAAATCAACAATCAGCTGAAAGATGCTGATGTTGACAGCGATGCCCTGTAAAGGATATGCAAACCAAAAGAAAAGATCCAGCCTCCAAAATTAGGTACCAATTGTCCAGAATTGTCTGGAGAGAGGAAAGGTGGTAAGGGAAACTGGATGCACCTTATTATGCGTGGCCTAGAATAAGTGAATGCCTATGACCTGACACCCGGAACGTCAGTATATTTATTATACTTGTTCATTTGTTGTTTTTGTTAAGCGTGTGATATTTTAGCATGTGTTAGTTTATTTATGTTTTTTCCAAAATCATATATAGCTGTGCTTACATTTTTTTGGCAATAAAATTACATACAAAGTGGTGTCTACTGTCAACAGTATCTTTGCTGAATGAAATGTTTACTGTTCGAGTAAATCACTCAAGCATATCAAAGCTTCGAGGTCAGCATGGCCGAATGGACAAGAGCCTTCACTCTTAAACTTCTTGTGTGCTACTGTCGAGGTAGTAAGTTCAACCCTTACACCCATCAGTTGGACTAAAACGTTGACTTCTCCTCATTGACTTAGGGACGAAAATTGCAATTACCTCCGAAGTCAGAGTGGGTTCGCCTGAATCAGAGGGACACTGGTAAGAGGGAAAGCTAATTCACATGCAAAAATCAATCCAGTGCTGGTAGAAGTAGTGGCATGGACTATCCATCCATCCATTATATGCCATGCCGATAAGCGTGGGCGGTCATGTTCTGCCATCTCACTCGATCACCAGAGTCGTGTATCAGCTCAGTGTTAGTGTTCCTGTCTCGACCATGCCACGTGGCCAAGCCATCCAGGTATTTAATTCTTGGTCTTCCCCTTAGTCTGTTTACCAGTTGTCACCAAGTTGCTCCAATTCATTTCTTCTCATAACATGCCAAAAAATGTTTGACTGTCTACATCTAATGTCTCTAATCAGTTTACGATCTTCATTTGTTTCTTGAAGGACTTGTTCATTGGTTTTTCTATCTGTCCATGGTATTCTTTGCATTTTCCTCAGAAACCACATTTCCACAGCCATCAGATATTTTTCAGCTTGTCTGCTCATTGTCTACGCCTCACATCCATATATATAAAAGTACAGGTTCTATGTAGCACCTCAACACTCTTTTCCTCGTTTCAATTGATATCTTTATATTGATCAGTATGTTTTTCATCTTGCAAAAGACTACCTTCGCCATGGCAATTCTTATTCTAATCTCTTCAAGGCATCTCCCACCAGATGTTATGACTGTTCCGAGATAGTTGTACCGATTCACTAGTTTAAGAATATGCCCATTTACTTGTATATTACATTGTGTTATTTCTTCCTTCCCAGTGACGACCATAATCTGTGTCTTCTTATAATTCAATTCTAACCCTAGTTGTTCACTGTGTGCAACAACCGCATCTACTAAATTTTGCAGGTCCTGTTCATTGTCTCCAATCAAGACTCTAGCGGATGGACTACGCATGAGTTCAAAGCGAGCAGGTGCACAAAACATGACCAATTCTTTCATGAAGCTGCAAGTCACAATGTACACTTGGAAAACATGTTTGTTCTTGCACTGTTGTGCAGTGTGCAGAGGAAGCAGATCGGCTCCGTGTAGAGGTTGATCCTTCATGTGTGCTAATCAACATGTCACGTGTGATGGTACTTCTTGCATTTTGTCAGAGAATTCTACAGAAATCTGGCAGTGCACTGTTTTGGTGACTGTCCGTTTGGCTCTTGTGAATGTAATTTCACAATCACTAAAGAAGAAAATCGAGGCTTTTGAACGTTGCAGAACAACTCTTAGAATATCGTCGACCATGGATAAGGAAAATACTGACATTCTATAGTAGTGGTTCTCAACAGGTGGGGAATTCCCCCGTAGGGGGGAATTTTAGGGTTTCCAGGGGGGAATTAAGATATTTCAAGATCGCGTTAATACAAGAACCGATTACTTTATATTGTTTTCCCTTCATACTGTAGAGTTCTGTCCGTCTCACCCTTCTAAAATTCAATTTATAAAGTAAATAGACCCACAATCATGTTTTATGGGGACGTCTAGACTTGTTTTAGTATGTGCTATTAAATTTAGCTTCCATTATTACGTATACTGTGTAGGGGCGGGGGCGGGAGTTTTAGGTAGGAAATACGAAAGGGGGGAATGACGTTCTGAAAATATGGTGAAGGAAGCAACGGGCCAAAAAAAGGTTGAGAACTACTGTTCTATAGGGTGACCCCCCCCCCCCCCCCACCCCCCCCCCCCCCAACAAAAAATCGGAACCAACAAATCTTTGAAAGTGTTTGGGCATCATTGGGACTATGCAGAGGATTGGATAGAGATCGACCGTGGTTCCAGCAAGGCAGAGGAGCCACCCCATACACATGCAAATGACTCTCTATTCTGGATGAGAGATCGATGTCAGGGGAGACTGATCAGCATGAAGAGTGACTTGGAGTGGGCACCGCATTCACCTGACTGAACCCCCCGAGATGTTTATCTATGGGGGTATCTCAAGGATAATGTGTACCAGAACAACCCTCAAACGATTGGTGAACTGAAGGCACTAATCACAGCAAAGATCGGGGACATCCCCACAGAGGAATGCGGTCGAGTAATTGACAATTTAGCGCAAATTATGCAAGTGTGCATCCAACTCTGGAGGTCATTTGGAGCATAATTTTTTATGCAAAGTGACCGAGGTAACTGAAACTTGTGGAAACGATTGTGGCCAATGATGGCATACTGGGCTTGAAGCACAGTGACTGACAACAGACTGAGAATTGTTCTCCGGGGTCCGTAATAAGAGTGACATTTTGTAAAGGACCAGCTACAAGATAACTTTAATGTAAGCATCTTCTAGGTCAACTGCCACATGCATATATTGAAATCCTTCGTAAACATCACAAGTAGCAGTGACTGCATTTCCCCATGTCTTATGGCTGGTTGTACCATAGTGGCGTCCGCTAGGATCTGTACCCGTTCTACACAGGACACCCGCCTTGCCACTACCTTCTCTATTAGTTATCAGTTGGATTTTTTGTTATTGACTGCAAGGTGATCAGTAACTGTTAAAAAAAGTTACTTGCATATCCTCCACAGTAGTGCTTCCCAAACATTTCACTTTTGCGGACCGACATAAAATTTTCCTTTTGCACCAGAGAATGGTGCCGTTTAAATAAATTTTTCTCCTTGTAATCTGGAATTTTATATGACCTCAATATACATTTTAATATAAATATAAGATTTAACATAATTGTGAGTGTTGTCCCGGTGCGCTAAATACTGCTCCATAATATTATTGGATGACGGTGATTTATTTGAAGGCGGTCCCATTTAATGAGTAAAAATGTTATTATAGAGATTTACAAATAAAAATTTTTCAAATGTCAAAACTACATTTAGGTCTTCTTCTAAAGGTGTATATACTCGTACACAGCGACAGTAATAAATACCAATATAAAATATATCTTGGAAAACGATACCAAATCAGATTTTAAACAAGCTGACTAAATTACAGTATGTTGTAATAAAAATAATTTAATGATCAGCTGCTAACAGTAACTATTTAATGCGAGAGATGGGCCTTTGATCCAACTGAAATAATTAACAGCGAAAATGGAGAACCAATAAGTGAACAAAAACAAATCCTAATAAGATGGAAGCAGTATTTCGAACAACTTCTCAAGATCCCATCAGATGTCACAGGACTTCAAGAAACCTACACAGATGCCACCGAAGAACTAGAACCAGACATACTAAAAGAAGAAATATAGAAGCCATCAGATTAGCCCCATTGAACAAATCACCAGGACAAGATGAAATACCAAATGAACTAATTAAAGCAGTAAGAGAAGTAGGAACAGCATGGCTACATAGACTATTCAACCATGTTTGGGTAGAACAACGGACACCACGAGACTGGGGAAACGCCATAATTATCCCGATTTGGAAAAACAAAGGCAGCAAAAGAGATTGCACACAATACAGAGGCATTTCACTGTTGAGTCATACTGGGAAAAAATTTTGCAAAATTCTTGTGAAAAGATTACGAACTACCATAGAACCCCAGCTAAGCGAAACACAACTTGGATTTAGGAAAAACAAAGGATGCACAGATGCCATTTTTACTCTTAGACAACTTATAGAAAAATCAATCGAATTCAATGAAACACTCTACTTAGCCTTTGTCGACCAAGAAAAGGCATTCGATAGAGTAGACAGAAACAAGCTGTGGGAAATCCTTAAACAATATGGAGTGAGTACACATCTAACAAACCTATATAGAAGCTTATATAACAACAGTGAATGCATAGTGAGAGCAACTGGAGGACACTCAGAACTCTTCACCATAAGATCTTGAGTACGACAAGGTTGTGTCCTGTCCCCTCTCTTTTTCATAACATATATAGACAACATATGTAAAGAAACCAGCCAAACAGAGATCGCAAGAATACCACATGACGAGAACACAGAAGAAGAACCATCTGCATATCTAACCATTAGAGAACTCCTGTTTGCGGACGACCAAGCACTAATAGCAAAATCAGAAGCTGAATTACAAGACCACATCAACAGTCTAAACGAAATGTGTAGGGAACATAACATCAAGATTAGCACAAGCAAAACAGAGGTAATGACTATAACTAAAGAAGAACAAACAACAACAATTCACGTAAACGAACATCCCTTGAAACAAGTAAAGAGTTTCAAGTCCCTAGGAAGTATAATATCATCAGATGGCAGATCAGAAAACGAGATCGAAAATAGGTGCAATAAGGCAAATCAACTCATTGGACAAATGGCACCAATACTAAAGAACAAACATGTATCAATAACTACTAACAAAGCACTTTACAACACAATCTTCCTACCAACTCTATGATACCAATGCCAAACCTGGACAATAACAGAAAAAGAGAAAAGAAAAATCACAACAACAGAAATGAGATTCCTGAGAAGAATACTCAATGTATCAAGAAGAGATAAGATCAGAAATGAAGAAATTAGGACTAAAGTGGGGGTTATAGCAGCACGCGATTTTATTAGAAAGCAGCAAGTCAAATGGTTTGGTCATGCAAGTAGGTTACCAGTCAACAGCATACCACAACAAGCAATGATGTACAGACCAGATGGAAACAGAGGATGAGGCCGACCACGTAAACGTTGGACGGAGGGAATAGCAGAGTCCATGGGAATATCGATACATGAAGCACATAATCGGGCACTCTCACGGTGTTTATACTTCACCTCGACACCGCAAGGCACAAGAGGAACATGATGAGATGAGATTAGATGAGATGGGCCTGTTTATTATTTACAAGCTATCAAATCGTGGCTTGATTGTAGACAGCGCTACTCACAAAGGAGAACAAATTTCCATACTGTTTCTGTATTTTGTCTTAATCATGCTCATTGGTGAAAAAAAGAAATATTCTTCTTTCAATTTGTCTTTGTATCGATATCTCACATACACCATTAGAATCGCTAAGTTGGCAATGTCCGTGCTTTCGTCCAGCTGTAATGAAAAATACTTTGCAGATGTATCTAACACTTTCACTCGCTCAGACGACTGGCAAATTGCATTATAA
The DNA here is from genome assembly GCA_014155875.1 of Cepaea nemoralis. Taxonomy (NCBI): domain Eukaryota; kingdom Metazoa; phylum Mollusca; class Gastropoda; order Stylommatophora; family Helicidae; genus Cepaea; species Cepaea nemoralis. The sequence goes on along the minus strand of JACEFZ010024214.1, from coordinate 188,694 downwards.
TCGTACAACGAAAACCACAGTATGCTCTGCATCTTATGACCATCAGGAAATTATAATGTGCATCCTTCTCACTTTTCATCACATAAGAAACAAAAGAAACGCACATCATCAACAAACAAATACCAATGATTCGCTTCTCCTTAAAAATAAATACTCCTGGGGCTATACGGCTGCAGGCTCAATTTATTTTAAAATTAAATCACCATAACAACGGTGCGGATATCTTGTTTTGAGAAAAGGACAATCTTGCTTTTAAAAAGTTCTAAACAACCCTCAAAGGAGAAAATATTTAACTTTTTTTTCAACTCACATTGCGGACCGGCAAAGAAGAGTTCACGGAACGGCACCGGTTCATGGACCACCACTTTGGGGAGCACTGCTCTACAGGACGTCGCAGTCAACAACAGCACATTTTGCTGTTGTGATCTCTCTTGGCAAGTCTATGTTCAGTAGTTTGACATTGCTTTCTGAACAACCGGCACCCATACCATTTCGTAACAAAAGCAACACAAAGACGGTTTGCTGCCAAATCATCTCCAGCTGTGTTTCGAATGCAGGTAAACGAGATTACAAACTGCGTCCGTAACACCTTCGCTACGGAGCCCGCAACTGCCATGTCAAGGCCACATAGTGTAATAGCTTCCCAGGTGGCCAATGTCTCCAGTAGTTTCCCTTTGCTTTCCACATGACCAGTCTCCAGTAGTTTCCCTTTGCTTTCCTCATGACCAATGTCTCCAGTAGTTTCCCTTTGCTTTCCACATGAACAATGTCTCCAGTAGTTTCCCTTTGCTTTCCACATGACCAGTCTCCAGTAGTTTCCCTTTGCTTTCCACATGACCAATGTCTCCAGTAGTTTCCCTTTGCTTTCCACATGACCAATGTCTCCAGTAGTTTCCCTTTGCTTTCCACATGATCAATGTCTCCAGTAGTTTCCCTTTGCTTTCCACATGACCAATGTCTCCAGTAGTTTCCCTTTGCTTTCCACATGACCAATGTCTCCAGTAGTTTCCCTTTGCTTTCCACATGACCAATGTCTCCAGTAGTTTCCCTTTGCTTTCCACATGACCAATGTCTCCAGTAGTTTCCCTTTGCTTTCCACATGACCAATGTCTCCAGTAGTTTCCCTTTGCTTTCCACATGACCAATGTCTCCAGTAGTTTCCCTTTGCTTTCCACATGACCAATGTCTCCAGTAGTTTCCCTTTGCTTTCCACATGACCAATGTCTCCAGTAGTTTCCCTTTGCTTTCCACATGACCAATGTCTCCAGTAGTTTCCCTTTGCTTTCCACATGACCAATGTCTCCAGTAGTTTCCCTTTGCTTTCCACATGACCAATGTCTCCAGTAGTTTCCCTTTGCTTTCCACATGACCAGTCTCCAGTAGTTTCCCTTTGCTTTCCACATGACCAATGTCTCCAGTAGTTTCCCTTTGCTTTCCACATGACCAATGTCTCCTGTAGTTTCCCTTTGCTTTCCACATGACCAATGTCTCCTGTAGTTTCCCTTTGCTTTCCACATGACCAATGTCTCCAGTAGTTTCCCTTTGCTTTCCACATGACCAATGTCTCCTGTAGTTTCCCTTTGCTTTCCACATGACCAATGTCTCCAGTAGTTTCTCATTGCTTTCCACATGACCAATGTCTCCAGTAGTTTCCCTTTGCTTTCCACATGACCAATGTCTCCAGTAGTTTCTCATTGCTTTCCACATGACCAGTCTCCAGTAGTTTCCCTTTGCTTTCCACATGACCAATGTCTCCAGTAATTTCCCTTTGCTTTCCACATGACCAGTCTCCAGTAGTTTCCCTTTGCTTTCCACATGACCAATGTCTCCAGTATTTTACAATCTTTTAGGTTGCCAGGGCAGCCTCTGTGGCAAAGTGGTTATGTTGTCTACCTGACGCTATGAAGGTTGTGGGTTTCATTCAGACCTTCGTTATTAAGTTCACAAGTGAACTTTTCTCGAAGAACCCTGGGTGTCATCGCTGGAGCTACGGAGTTTGTGCTTTGTGCAAAGTTTTCGGCCGGTGCCTTGTGGAAAGAGACAGAACCAAGTGAGATAAAAACTAAGTGCAATGAAGTTGATCTTCTTGCGTTTTACACCCTTTAGTTTTAAGTTGCCAGGGTAAGTGGGTACCTGAATAGTACAATGTTGCCAGGGTAAGTGGGTACCTGAATAGTACAATGTTGATAGGGTAAGTGGGTACCTGAATAGTACAATGTTGATAGGGTAAGTGGGTACCTGAATAGTACAATGTTGTCAGGGTAAGTGGGTACCTGAATAGTACAATGTTGGCAGGGTAAGTGGGTACCTAAATAGTACAATGGTGCCAGGGTAAGTGGGTTCCCAAATAGTACAAAGTTGCCAGGGTAAGTGGGTTCCCAACTAGTACAATGTTGCCAGGGTAAATGGGTACCTGAATTGTACAATGTTGCCAGGGTAAATGGGTTCCCAAATAGTACAATGTTTCCAGGGTAAGTGGGTTCCTGAATAGTACAATGTTGCCAGGGTAAGTGGGTACCTGAATAGTACAATGTTTCCAGAGTAAGTGGATTCCCAAATAGTACAATGTTTCCAGGGTAAGTGGGTTCCCAAATAGTACAATGTTGCCAGGGTAAGTGGGTTCCCAAATAGTACAATGTTGCCAGGGTTAGTGGGTACCTGAATAGTACAATGTTGCCAGGCTAAGTGGGTACCTGAATAGTACAATGTTGCCAGGATAAGTGGGTACCTGAATAGTACAAGTTTGCCAGCCTAAGTGGGTACCTGAATAGTACAATGTTGCCAGATAAGTGGGTACCTGAATAGTACAATTTTGCCAGCCTAAGTGGGTACCTGAATAGTACATTGTTGCAAGGGTAAGGTGGGTACCTGAATAGTACAATGATGCCAGTGTAAGTGGGTACCTGAATAGTACACTGTTGCCAGAGTACGCGGGTACCTGAATAGTACAATGTCTGTCACTTAAACACTGGCTTCCCATCTTTTAAGAGCTAAATATTGCAACAATCCCTCAGCAGTTGGAAAAATTGAACAGTTAGTTAGTCGACAAATCATCCTCATTGCACATCGAACCATTCAGTCCATAAGTGCTTGGATCCCCTCCTCAGCAAATCCCGCAGCGTGTAGCGGCTAACGACACCAGTTCTGAGTTGGTTTATCAATCTTCTCTGGCTTCCTGCGTAGTGTTCTTGTTTGGCCATCCATCTTTTAATTTGCTGTTCTCGCAATCTGGCCATGGTTGTAGATTCACAGTCATCACTTGGTTCACGCAAAAGTCTTACTTCTCGCAGAGCATTCAGAATGTCAGCCTGGTCCATGGCGCGTCCGCCCTCCACCATAGCCTCACCTGCGAGCTTGTCAGCCCGCTCATTTCCTTGTACTCCCGCATGAAGATGAAACTAATCTTTGCCAGCCGAGACCGCTCCAGAGACAGCAACCATTCTCTTCGGATCAACCCCGCCTCTATCTTCTTGATCATATTCATTGCGTCGTTAAGGAAACATGCCCTAATAAATGTCTGTGTCTCGAGCCATGTTATTGCCTTACTTACTGCCATGACTTCCATGGTCAGGCTACTTGTGGTTTCAGTGAAAGCACCAGAGTCCTCCTTCACAATTCTCCCTCCGGCCCGAGCTGTAAAGGCCCATGAGCTTCTCACATGTCGGACGACCAACCCATCTGTGTAGATGACAGCATCATCCATCCATCATGTGCCATGCCGGTGAGCGTGGGCGGTCATGTTCTGCCATCTCACTCGATCACCAGAGTCATGGATCGGCTCCGTGTTTCTGTCTCAACCATGCCACAAGGCCAAGAACATATGTAATTCTGGTGGCAACACCATCGTCATTAAATGCCCTGCCAACTAGCATAGGCATTCATGGTTCTCCTCAGATCTCAGGTCTTTGGTGTTCTGGATCAATTCTGCTGCTGATATTCCTCCACGCCACCGTCTGTCCATCCAGCATAATTTTTCTTGGTCTGCCTCTCTTCCTCTTGATCTTTCCAGTTATCACGATGTACTCCAATGCCTCTCTTCTCATCACATGAATAACATACAGCATTAAAACATACACACTGGAAGTAGTTTTCATAGAGTTAAACAGAAACACAGTTGTTTGAATAACATACAACACTATATAACATACACAGTGAAAGTAGATTTTATTGAGTAATTAAAAACACAAATCTCTGTCTAAATAACATATAACACTAGACACATTGGAAGTACATTGTGTATTGAGTAACATTTAAAATTAACAGAAAACAAGTTACAAGTATGCAGCTCTACACTGATCACAAAAACATTATGTCTTATAATTTTAATAAGCATAAACTCAATGCTTTTTCCTTGTTACATGTAGAGTTAAAGTGTTTAGTTATTCAGTCCCCCAAGAGTCTACATTTGCAATATATTCTGTCATACTACAATGATCTTTTGACCCAGTGTGACAACAACATGAAACTATAACACTAGTGTGAAATCTTCACAGCTGTGCTGGTGGTGGAGGGTGGGTGGTCGTGGTGTTTGTGTGTGGGGTGGTATTTAGGGAGGGGGTGGGGAGCAGAGGGGAGAGAGAGAGAGAGAGAGAGAGAGAGAGAGAGAGAGAGAGAGAGAGAGAGAGAGAGAGAGAGAGAGACAGACAGACAGACAGACAGACAGACAGACACACAGAACAAAGGGTCACAAATTGGACAATGACGAAGTCCTACAAGTAAATAATGAAACTGTAAACTTATTAGAGAAATTAGACGTAGACAGTCATCATGTTTTGGTCACGTTATGAGAAGAAATCAATTGGAGAACTTGGTGACAACTGGCAAGATTGAGGGGAAAAGAACAAGATGAAGGCAGTGAAGTAAATATCTGGATGGATTGGCCATGTGGTATGGTCGAGACAAGAACACAATAGCTAATCCATGACTCTGGTGATCGTATGAGATGGCGAAACATGACCGCCCACGCTTATCGGCATGGCACATGATGATGATGATGATTGACAGAAATGCAGGAGGCAGCAGATGAAAGGATGACTTGGTTGAAGGCCGATGTTCCCATGGGAAATAAAGAGCAAAGAAAGAACTACAAAAGTACTATACTCTCTAGGGAACGTTCAACAATGGTGAGCCATTCCTGTTCAGTGTTCTCTCCCCAGCAGATCGGCAACTTCCTCCTTTGTGGCGGTGTTTAGCAAGCAGTACAGGGCCCTCTTGTGTGCTGCTGAATTCACTGTGACATCCTGAAATGGTTTAGAAATCACAATGAGATCATGGATACATTGTTTGGTCTGTGGTTAAGGATCACTTTGATTGCACACAGAAATCTCCCTGAGTGCTGCAGTCTACTCCTATAGATCAATCAATCAATCACTCATGTGCCGTGCTGGAAAGCGTAGGCGGTCATGACTCGCCATTTCACTCGATCATCAAGGAGAATCTTAGCACTCTGCACAAACTCCAAAACACGTGCGATGTCTGTATACCATAATCACACAAGCTATTAACATTCATTGTGTGGGTAGTTTTTCTGCAAAGAATACTTGGTAGTGAGTGGCAAGGCGAGATCACAAATACCGAAGTATTGGAAAGAACAGGTGGTTAACAGTCTGTTCCATGCTCAGTCTTCGTAGACTTGGATGAATAGGATACATTAGGAGGATGGACGATGGACGAATACCAAAGAACATCTTTGTTGGTGAACTACAGATGGGTAAAAAATCTGTGCTCATTGTCATTCCCTCATATAAGATGGTCAAACACAGGAGATGACAGGTTACCATGTCATCATATACAAGTTTTATGTCATCATCATGTACAAGTGTTATGTCAAGTAAAAATCTGTGCTCATTGTCATTCCCTCAAAAGATGGTTAAATACAGGAGATAACAGGTTACTATGTCATCATATGCAAGTGTTATGACATGAACATATCTGTGATCATTGTCATTCCCTCATATAAGATGGTCAAACACAGGCGATGAAAAGTCTCCATATGTATGGGGATAAGTCAGTAAGTAACGAAGCAGTAATAAACAAAAACTGAGATAAGAACTTTAAAACCATTTATTATTGCACTTACTTCTCTCTATATTTTTCAACATAATCTCTACGAACATTGATGCATTTATCTCATTGTTTTATCAGTCCCCCAATACCCACACTATAGAAATCTTTGGACTGCTGCCTTAGTCATATCTGAAACCTCACACTAAACTTTATCATCAAGAAATTGTTTGCCACCAAGGTTGTGTGCTACTTTTTGGAACACATAATTGCTGCCACAAGCGGACAACATTTCCTTATTTATGTCCTTGGCAGTAAGACCTCTGGCCATTAAAAAAAACAAAAACACCAGCACACTGTTCTTCGGTGGTACAGTCTTTGAGTATCGCTCACATCAACATCATCTCATCTCATCTCATCGTGTTCCTCTTGTACCTTGCTGTGTCGAGGTGAAGTATAAACTTCGTGAGAGTGCCCGGTTATGGGCTTCGTATATCGACATTCCCATGGATTCTGTTATTCCCTCCGTCCAACGTTTACGTGGTCGGCCTCTTCCTCTGTTTCCATCTGGTCTGTACATCATTGCTTGTTGTGGCATGCTGTTGACTGGTAGCCTACTTGCATGGCCAAACCATTTGACTTGCTGCTTTCTAATAAAATCTAGAGCAGCTTTAACCCCCACTTTAGTTCCTGATTTCTTCATTTCTGATCTTATCTCTTCTTGATACGTTGAGTATTCTTCTCAGGAACCTCATTTCTGTTGTTGTGATTTTTCTTTTCTCTTTTTCTGTCATTGTCCAGGTTTGGCATTGGTAGCACAGAGTTGGTAGGAAGATTGTGTTGTAAAGTGCTTTCTTAGTAGTTACTTGATACATGTTTGTTCTTTAGTATTGGTGCCATTTGTCCAATGAGTTGATTTGCCTTATTGCACCTATTTTCGATCTCGTCTTCTGATCTGCCATTTGATGATATTATACTTCCTAGGTACTTGAAGCTCTTTACTTGTTTCAAGGGATGTTCATTTAGGTGAATTGTTGCTGTTTGTTCTTCTTTAGTTATAGTCATTACTTCTGTTTTGCTTGTGCTAACTTTCATGTTATGTTCCCTACACATTTCGTTTAGACTTTCCATGTGGTCTTGTAATTCAGCTTCTGATTTTGCTATTAGTGCTTGGTCGTCCGCAAACAGGAGTTCTCTAATGGTTAGATTTGCAGATGGTTCTTCTTCTGTGTTCTCGTCATGCGGTATTCTTGCTGTCTCTGCTTGGCTGGTTTCTTTACATATGTTGTCTATATATGTTATTAACAAGAGAGGGGACAGGACACAACCTTGTCGTACTCCAGATCTTATGGTGAAGGGTTCTGAGTGTCCTCCAGTTGCTCTCACTATGCATTCACTGTTGTTGTATAAACTTCTACATAGGTTTGTTAGATGTGTACTCACTCCATATTGTTTAAGGATTTCCCACAGCTTGTTTCTATCTACTCTATCAAATGCCTTTTCTTGGTCGACAAAGGCTAAGTAGAGTGTTTCATTGAATTCAATTGATTTTTCTATAAATTGTCTAAGAGCAAAAATGGCGTCTGTGCATCCTTTGTTTTTCCTAAATCCAAGCTGCGTTTCGCTTAGCTGGGGTTCTAAAGTAGTTCGTAATCTTTTTTCAAGAATTTTGCAAAATATTTTCCCAGTATGACTCAACAGTGAAATGCCTCTGTATTGTGTGCAATCTCTTTTGCTGCCTTTGTTTTTCCAAATTGGGATAATTATGGCGTTTCCCCAGTCTCGTGGTGTCTGTTGTTCTACCCAAACATGGTTGAATAGTCTATGTAGCTGTCATATATTTTTGAAGGGAGTGGGAGATCACTGTAGTGCATGCCCCATTTCTAACAAAAGAAGTAGAGCCCCATCCTCTTCTATCTTCAATAACCCCAGAATATGAACCTTGAGTTATCTGCAGGCCTCGTTCTATTAAGTATCTAGGAGATATAGATTATGGCCCTGGTGAGAATAATGATTACTAACTGGGAATCTGCCCCTTCTCCAAGGATTCTGTAGCTCTGGAGCCCCCTTTTTGTTTATCAAATCTGAGGAAAGTCTGGAGAATTTTCTCAGCCTGATTTAGATGAAGAAAACATGGATATTGAGCAGTTGATAGATCTAGAGTCTTCTCTCCCCCATTTTAGTAAGTCATTATGAGTGGATTTATTGTTAAACAATCAAACACATAATCAATCACATTAGATTCTGACAACATGATGTACAAAGAAGTTGTTGACTCACAGATAGGTTTGAACTGATAAATTAACAGAAGGTCAATTCATGTTAATCATTTATTGACTGGGCCTGAGCCTTCTGGTCAGTACATACATCTCTATTGTGATTTACACAAAATATTAGAAAAGTTGCACATTGGACCATTGTCCCAGACAATCAATCAAGCATCAATATATGAGAGGTCAACAAGTGTGAAAACATAGTAAACATTTTTGTTGTTGCACATGTTAAGTGTGATGGTAATTCAACAATTAAATATCAGTTTCCTGAAATTGGGTGTGGTGTGTACCAATTAGAAAGGTAACCTGGTGACTGGAAGATTAGGTAAGCCAGGGTCCATTGACTGATGGATCCACTTCAGGTCTGCCCGTATAGCTCCTCTGAAGGCCTCCCCATACTCTGCTCATGGCCAAGTCATCTTCCATCTCACTTGTGGTTCATCTCTTTCTCTCGGCTTCCCTCTTTCAGGTCTGATTTAGGTGGTTAGTTTGCTGATGTGTTGGGTGGTTGTTGGTATGTAGCCACCAAGATCACTGATGAATATTCACATAAATATATACATTCCTACCAATACAATATTCTAGAAGTAGGTCGGAAGAAATCTAAATTCCTGAAGTAGGAACTAGTCCCCCTCCCCTCCTTTTTTCTCTAATCTAGTGTTGGGTTAATTTGGGGTGGTCAGAGTTTATCACACTGTGTACGCCTTGTATCAACTTGTTCCTGCTGTATGTAAGTTCTCATTTGACCTGGGGTCAGTGAACGTGTACAGTAAGACAGTGACAAGAGTGAGAATATGTCAAGATGCAGGTAAATAAATGACATACATTTATAACATTTCTTCCACTCAGTGGTGTTTATCGCGTGTATAAATAATTCTCTGTGTTTTCCCAATTAACTTCTTCTTCTTCTTGTGTCTAATAACTCTCTCCCATTATCTGTTGTTGTGATGTTGAGTGTTGGGTTGTGTGGTGATGAGTGGTGTTGTGTTGTGTTTTAAGTTATGTTGAGTGATGAGTTAAGTTCACTGCGCGTGATGGTGTTCCGCGAAGCACAACTTTCTCATGTAATGCAGTTCATGTGTGCCCTTATCCAATTAAAATTTGACAAAAATATAAATATTTATTCTGTCAAACCCTATTGATTCAATAGATGAAGGAGAAAGGAAAGATTGATTTCTCTTTCAGCTTTCTAGATTGTAAATAGGCATAGATAAGTCTATTTTAGAACAAGGCCCTTGTTCTAGTACACGAACTGTCATTTTAGCTGTAGATAGTGATAGCATCTTTAACAATGTTCCTGACAAAATGCACAAGATTGCTTTCGAATCATCACTTCTCACAGTTGTTTAGAATAGAATGTAGTAGTATAATGCACTTCCCAAAGTTAATAATTATCTTTAAGAATATCAGAGATTGCAGTTTCATCGAAGAGAGTATTGGAGTGTCATTTTGCCCGGGAACGGCTCTGCGTCGTTAGAATCTACAGTCGAGCATTTTTACATTTCAGAGGTTTTAATTAATAATAATACATTTCAATTGACATTACAAACACGGGTTACCATTACTTGATACCTGATACATCGGGTTCTTAGTCTAATCTCGGGAATCACAAGCTTACCTCAGATCTAGACACCCCGCAATTCCATGTTTGAAAATTTGGTCACGCCAGCTTCTCACATCTATTCCTCAGGCTGGTTGCAGGAAAAAAATGCGGGCTTACCAGATTCTGATGAAATATTAACATATGCAAATCCGGCGTTGGCGCGAAAGCGGGTCACATGTCTCCTCCTATCCAATGGGTTTCCGAGCTTTGTCTGATGAAATCTTTCTAAGAATCCACGTCATCTGTCACTTATGCAGTTCCAGTTTCGATGTTAAGTTTTAAGTCCTAGTCTCCGTTTGCGGTTGTGAAGTCAATTGTTTTTTATGTTGTTTCCTCTACTTGCGGCATGTTTTGGTAAATGAATAATAGTGGTTAGCGTTATGCCACAGTAGCCAAGCTGTTCCTACTTCCCTTGCTGCTTTAATTAGTTCATTTGGTATTTCATCCTGTCCTGGTAATTTGTTCAATGGGGCTAATCTGATGGCTTCTATAATTTCTTCTTTTAGTATGTCTGGTTCTAGTTCCTCGGTGGCATCTGTGTAGGTCTCTTGAATTCCTGTGACATCTGATGGGATGTTGAGAAGTTGTTCGAAATACTGCTTCCATCTTATTAGGATCTGTTTTTGTTCACTTATTGGTTCTCCATTTTCGCTGTTAATTATTTCAGTTGGGTCAAAGGGTTCTCATCTGGTTCGCATTGCACTTATCTTTTTGTAGAAGTTTCTGGTTGCCTCCTTCAACATCATGTGCATGTAAAACACTATATGCACATTTGCACACTGCAATTATCATCTGCCACACACAGACATCAAGCTAGATGGATATACCACATGGTGACACCTTTATCAACTACCAACAACATTTTGTCAACTGTCTTATATCATTTTGTGATGTACTTATTGACTTATTTTAGTAACACATAAAAAGTTATATCAAGTCAGTTGATTCAGTCTGAAGACTGGGATTAAGTTTTATAAACATGCCACTCCACTATAAAGCCAGCTTTAAGACTTCTATAAACTCATTCTTGGGAAATTAATGTGGTGATTTCCTCTTGACTTCCACATTCACACTGGAGATGAAAATGCTATAATTAACTTACTGTGGTTAATGTCACATGGTGATAGAGAGGTAATCTAGGCAAACACATAACTCTGACTAAGAAGCTTGAAGAAAGCGGGGATAAAACACACACATAGACACACTCAAAAGTTTCAACCAAAGTCTCTGTCAACAAAAAGACAGCAACAACAACAACAAAGAACAGACTCAGAAAAAAACACACAAAACTTAGGATCTGAAGAATATAATCTGATCAGCACAAAAATTGACAACATGTGAACAAGAAGCCATGATGGAGACACTAAACATAGTGTCTAAGAAAGCCACTGAGAGAAAGGTTAAAGTTGTGTTTGGACTCTAGTAATACTTGCACAGATGACACCAGAAGTAAATGACAAGTCGAAGTGAATCAACACTGCCATGAGTGTCTGTATGCCACATGCCAAGGAAAAGGCCTGGAAATATATTGGCAGTTCAGAGACCCTGTCAACACAGGAGAGGGACATCGATTGACTCATTGCAGACAAGAGTGTCTGTCTGCCACAGGCCAAGGAAAAGGCCTGGAAATATATTGGCAGTTCAGAGACCCTGTCAACACAGGAGAGGGACATCGACTGACTCGTTGAAGACAAGAGTGTCTGTCTGCACCAGGCCAAGGAAAAGGCCTGGACATATATTGGCAGTTCACAGACCCTGTCAACACAGGAGAGGGACATTGACTGACTCGTTGAAGACAGAGGTGTTTTATGATCAGACTAACAGTACTGTGCATTTGATTTTGTGGATATTTATTACGTCATGGCACTTAAATGCCAATGTTCTCCATTTTAAAGAGATCTACTTATATTCAGCACACACACAGATAGACAGAGAGGAGGAGGAGAGAAAGAGGAGGAGGAGAGAGCGAGAGACCTAACAAACTTATTTTCAAATAATCACAAATTAGGCAAGCTTGGTCTATGTCATAAGCATTTTTCCGTAACATTTGAGCTCAAAAGCCTGAATGCTCTTTGTTGCATGTCAAAAGTTGGACGGTTTTACATTCTGCCCATCCAACAACTCATCTTTTGCACATTAATTACCTACTGCGCATGTCACATTCACATAATGCATATTACCATGTTATGAGACAGGCAGGTAGACAGACACATACACAAATATACATACCTACATTCATGCATCATTTACACAAACTCACTGTTATACAGTGAGTTTGTGTTAAAAAAAACTCCCCCCCCCCCCCCCACAGACAGATAGATAGATAGATAGCTAGATAGATAGATAGATAGATAGATAGATAGATGTCACATGTCTCAAAGTGCCTGTCCGCTAAACGCAACTGGAGCAAACACAAAAAGCATCATCGAAAAATCGGAACTTGATAACAGAATGATTCAGAATAGCATACTCAAGTGAAGCGAACGATTTTCCAGACGTTTATTTCCGCCACCGGTAACAGGATTAAAACTCTGGCAGAAAAGCAGGCTGATCCCTAACCACAGTATCGGCACCTACTCAAATACATCCACCCCTGAGCTCCCAAACCAGCTCGTCGCCCTTGAAGCCTTCCTATCCATTCTTCAGCTCAATTTCTTGGATATTAAAATTCAGTCTAGGTGGATTTCCATTCCCGATCCATTCACCGTTGTCGCCTCAATAAATTCCTCTCCGGAGTCCCAGCTGTTTCATCCTGAAATCACTGCCTCCAGGTGTCACCTTCACACAGAGCCTTTTATAAACACATCCTTTCGAATCCACAAATTCACACCGTCTTTTGACAATGTATTGAACCAGATTTGTAACTTGATAACGTGTGATTGCGTATCCTGGTCATGATTCCAGCTTCATAATTGAATGTAGACTGTTTCGTGTATGTAATTCATACTGTCTTCATTGAAGTACGTATTTTAAGATATAATTATCATTTGGTTTCTTGAAAATCATTGTAATACTGTACTTTTCGATAAATTCTGTTCTCAAAATTTTTCATGTTCCGAATAATCAAATTTCATGGCATTCGAATTGTTTCATAAAATTTCTCAATTTAAGAATAATTAATATATATGAATGTTCTGAGAATTTTGGTTCATAATTTTAAAATAAGATTCACTTGCTTTCTTCCAAGTGTTTACTTCTCAATGTTCACGTATCAATTTGACTTCATCCAAACTATCATTTCCAGGAATTCAATGATTAATGAATTTTCAAAGTTCAGTGAATTTCGACTGTTTAAATGTAAATTTATAGTCTTGTGTTGTTGTACTTCAAATTTATTTCGAACGTTCTTGGAGAACTGCGTATAAATGTAATTCCTCTGACAACTGTTTGTCTTTTTTATTTTTCTGACGTAGTCTTGTGTGTAACAACAAACATGTTGGTACATAGGTTCAAGAATTTCAAGGGTCAAGTATTTGAGACAAAAAATGTGAACAGAAGTATACGGAATCTGACGTGTGAATCAACCAGTTCGATGCCATGTTATTAGCATCTTTTTACGAGTTCCTATCAGATAATCGGTAGTTGTCTCCTTCAAAGTGCCTGTTACACCAGGTCAGCATCTGAAGTCGATGAGAACAAGCAGTACGGATTCAACTGATGAACCAGTAATACCGTAGATCACAGTCGAGATTTTCGAATACCGTCGAACAACATCTTGGTCCAAACTTTTTCATGCTTTTCTATCACACATACGTCTTGAAGAGTACTAATTTACTGTCCATGTATGTACGCTTTCCTTCCCTTTAACACACTATGACTACAACAGTTTATATGTCGATTTCTTTCACGTTGCACTATATTTTCCTGTATCTGTGAAGACGAATTGTACTTGGATATGATCAAATGACAAATGGTATCGTGATCTGAGTTTAACTTTCAAATTTTGAATAAATATATTGTATCTTCAGAATAAGTCTTGACGACATGCTAGCTAATGTTCTGATATGATGTTCATGTCGCTGGAATATAAAATGTTTATGTAGATCAATATAATTATTATAATCACTTGCGTAAATTCTGGTAGTACTGTCAATTTGTTGTTTGTTCACGCAAATGTACTTAGTAAATACTGGTATTGAATCTTCATCATCGTATGTTCTTAATTTGAATTTTCATTACTCGATACATCAGACAAATGCGATCAAATAGAACAGTTCTGTGAACTAAAATCGTAAGATCTTCATACTTTCCTTTTCGGATGTTTTGTGTATGACCAAAATGATTATGTCATCACCACTGCTCAAAAATGTGGTTACTTGGTTTGAGATTATTCCACATATAGTAAATTATATATGATGGCGTCATGATAAAAATCTGCATGTGACCTTGGCCTTCATTTGTATATGGCTCGATTCGTTAAATTACTGCAAATATGTCATAAATTGATAATAAATCACGAGTTCGTAATCATTACTACCGTTACAAGACCCCATTTGCCACGAAGTGATGTCGAGGAGGCTACCGATGCGTCTAGAGTTTGACATAATATGAATAATAATATGAATACCTTCGAGTTCTCTTTGTTTAACTGAAGATCAAAACAGCCACTGGAACAAAACTCCACAACGACTTTCCTCTCGCAAATTGACTTTAATATGTCAACTCAACTACTCACATGTCGACTACACTCAATCGCTCCACAGAAACTTTAGAACACACACTGGATTAACACAAAGAGCGGCATAACGGACTATTAGCCATGCTTAAAAGACATGCTGCGTCCAGCAGCAAAAGTCTAACTCCCTCAGTGACGTTTTCCGTGACACTTCCCTAGTTTCCCTGCGCACTCTATAATTCTACCATTCAGTGCATCTTTTAGGGAAGCTCCCTTCAGCCTTTCTCAGTCTGCTATGTGTCAGTGACTGATATGTGGCAATAAATAGATAGATAGATAGATAGATAGATAGATAGATAGATGGACGGATGGACGGATAGATAGAAAGATAGAACTTTATTTTCAAAGTGTTAAGAATTGGACAGACATAGAGAGAGAGAGAGAGAGAGAGAGAGAGAGAGAGAGAGAGAGAGAGAGAGAGAGAGAGAGAGAGAGAGAGAGAGAGAGAGAGAGAGAGAGAGAGAGAGAGAGAGACAGACAGACAGAGAGAGGAGAGAGAGAGAGACAGAGAGAAGGACAGAGAGAGAGACAGAGAGAGAGACAGAGAGAAGAGAGAGAGAGAGAGAGAGAGAGAGAGAGAGAGAGAGAGAGAGAGAGAGAGAGAGAGAGAGAGAGAGAGAGAGAGATGGGGAATAAAGACAGAATTGTTGCGAGGAGCTCAAGTGCATGCTTGCTTTCTAACATTTGGTTTGTTTCCATCACACCTGCTGCAACATCTGTCATATGTTTGAGATAAAGCCATTGGGACAGGTTTCATTTGATGACACCTCATTTTAATGAAAAGGCATTGATACAAAAAGCTAATGTATACTTACTAGCCCGGCAATGCCAGCCAGGTGCTGCAAAAGGTCACCCCTATCTCTAGACTTCATCATGTACAAGGCTCTGAAAGCACAGTAGAGTGAGGTTTGTACATATGTAGAGTATCTGACAGCATGGTAAGTGTGAGGTTTGTACATATGTAGAGTATCTGACAACATGGTACAGTGTGAGGTTTGTACATATGTAGAGTATCTGACAACATGGTACAGTGTTAGGTTTGTACATATGTAGAGTATCTGACAGCATGGTAGTGTGAGGTTTGTACATATGTAGAGTATCTGACAGCATGGTACAGTGTGAGGTTTGTACATATGTAGAGTATCTGACAGCATGGTACAGTGTTAGGTTTGTACATATGTAGAGTATCTGACAGCATGGTACAGTGTTAGGTTTGTACATATGTAGAGTATCTGACAGCATGGTACAGTGTTAGGTTTGTACATATGTAGAGTATCTGACAGCATGGTAGAGTGTTAGGTTTGTACATATGTAGAGTATCTGACAGCATGGTAGTGTGAGGTTTGTACATATGTAGAGTATCTGACAGCATGGTAGTGTGAGGTTTGTACATATGTAGAGTATCTGACAGCATGGTAGAGTGTTAGGTTTGTACATATGTAGAGTATCTGACAGCATGGTACAGTGTTAGGTTTGTACATATGTAGAGTATCTGACAGCATGGTAGTGTTAGGTTTGTACATATGTAGAGTATCTGACAGCATGGTAGAGTGTTAGGTTTGTACATATGTAGAGTATCTGACAGCATGGTAGAGTGTTAGGTTTGTACATATGTAGAGTATCTGACAGCATGGTACAGTGTTAGGTTTGTACATATGTAGAGTATCTGACAGCATGGTAGTGTGAGGTTTGTACATATGTAGAGTATCTGACAGCATGGTAGTGTGAGGTTTGTACATATGTAGAGTATCTGACAGCATGGTACAGTGTTAGGTTTGTACATATGTAGAGTATCTGACAGCATGGTACAGTGTTAGGTTTGTACATATGTAGAGTATCTGACAGCATGGTACAGTGTTAGGTTTGTACATATGTAGAGTATCTGACAGCATGGTACAGTGTTAGGTTTGTACATATGTAGAGTATCTGACAGCATGGTACAGTGTTAGGTTTGTACATATGTAGAGTATCTGACAGCATGGTACAGTGTTAGGTTTGTACATATGTAGAGTATCTGACAGCATGGTAGTGTGAGGTTTGTACATATGTAGAGTATCTGACAGCATGGTAGAGTGTTAGGTTTGTACATATGTAGAGTATCTGACAGCATGGTACAGTGTTAGGTTTGTACATATGTAGAGTATCTGACAGCATGGTAAGTGTGAGGTTTGTACATATGTAGAGTATCTGACAGCATGGTACAGTGTTAGGTTTGTACATATGTAGAGTATCTGACAGCATGGTACAGTGTTAGGTTTGTACATATGTAGAGTATCTGACAGCATGGTACAGTGTTAGGTTTGTACATATGTAGAGTATCTGACAAGCATGGTACAGTGTTAGGTTTGTACATATGTAGAGTATCTGACAGCATGGTACAGTGTTAGGTTTGTACATATGTAGAGTATCTGACAGCATGGTAGTGTGAGGTTTGTACATATGTAGAGTATCTGACAGCATGGTAGTGTGAGGTTTGTACATATGTAGAGTATCTGACAGCATGGTAGTGTGAGGTTTGTACATATGTAGAGTATCTGACAGCATGGTAGTGTGAGGTTTGTACATATGTAGAGTATCTGACAGCATGGTACAGTGTTAGGTTTGTACATATGTAGAGTATCTGACAGCATGGTACAGTGTTAGGTTTGTACATATGTAGAGTATCTGACAGCATGGTAGAGTGTTAGGTTTGTACATATGTAGAGTATCTGACAGCATGGTAGTGTGAGGTTTGTACATATGTAGAGTATATGACAACATGGTACAGTGTTAGGTTTGTACATATGTAGAGTATATGACAACATGGTACAGTGTTAGGTTTGTACATATGTAGAGTATCTGACAAGCATGGTACAGTGTTAGGTTTGTACATATGTAGAGTATCTGACAGCATGGTACAGTGTTAGGTTTGTACATATGTAGAGTATCTGACAACATGGTACAGTGTTAGGTTTGTACATATGTAGAGTATCTGACAGCATGGTACAGTGTTAGGTTTGTACATATGTAGAGTATCTCTGTTCCTCACCAGTAACAAATGATATGATATATGTAACTCTGTTCCTCACCAGTAACAGTTGATATAATGTATGTAACTCAGTCTCTCACCAATAACAGGTTATATGTAACTCTCTGTCCCTCACCAGTAACAGCATGATATGATATATGCAACTCTGTCCCTCACCAGTATCACATGATATAACACATGTAACTCAGTCTCTCACCAATAACAGGTTATATGTAACTCTCTGTCCCTCACCAGTAACAAATGATATTACACATGTAACTCAGTCTCTCACCAATAACAGGTTATAGTTAACTCTGTCCCTCACCAGTAACAGATGATATAATGCATGTAACTCAGTCTCTCACCAATAACAGGTTATAGTTAACTCTGTCCCTCACCAGTAATACATGATATAACACATGTAACTCAGTCTCTCACCAATAACAGGTTATATGTATCTCTCTGTCCCTCACCAGTAATACATGATATAACACATGTAACTCAGTCTCTCACCAATAACAGGTTATATGTAACTGACCATGAATACACACTACACAGCTTACCTCTTCACACTGTCCTTGACATTAACTTTACTGTCTTCAGGAAAAACATCAAATGTCAGAGTCTGTGTTGTAAATAAGTGAAATCAGCAAAACTTAATTCTGAATTAAAGATAAGTTTCATGAAACACAGGACAGACAAGCAATACAGGAATAGTAATGCAGCTTTGTCTGGTCTTTTTTGATACATCATCATATAGTAGGTCCTTGGCGGAGCGTCAATATCATCACAGTGCATTGAGAAGCCTCTCAAACTCTGGCCATTTCTCCTTGCCTTATGCTCAATGTGTCTATAATGTCCTGTGCCCACCCACTGCCTTGTCTTCCAGGAACTATTGTCTTCCAACACTATTTTTTCCACCCACTGTTATGTTTAATGTGGCCAACAGTATTTCAGTTTCTGAGATATGCTATCCGTTCATAAGCCAGTCTTATTCGATGTCCAGGTCTTGTAGAATTTCTGTATTTTTCTTCTTGGTCTATGTCATAAGAATTTTTTTGTAACATTTGAGCTCAAAAGCCCCAATTTATTTAGTGATTGCAAAATTATCCATGCTTCACAACCAAATGTTGCCACAGGAAAGATGCATGCTCTCAATAATGGGACTGTAACTTGTTTGCTGGTGTTGTGCCATAGGTTCTCCATACTCTCTAACCTCTGGAATGCCATGTGACTGTAACTTGTCTGCTGGTGTTGTGCCATAGGTTCTCCATACTCTCTAACCTTTGGAATGCCATGGCTAGCCTACCTTGAACATTTTCTACACAGTCCCCATTGTTCTTGATTACCATGCCAAGAGATTCAAAGTTTGACATTTTCACATTTGCTAAATATAATAGAATATATTTACAAAATATGGCTAGTTAAGCTTGGGGAAAAGAAAAACACATACAGGCAAACGTTTCAACTCTGGGGTCACTATTCGGTATGCCTGACCCAGGTTGTGAACAGTCTGTCACAGACGTCACGCCATTTTTAAACTGCCTACTCCACTCATACATTTGCTGGACTGACAGGCATGCATCACTATTGTCAAAGACTCGAGTATAGAGGAGGAAGACCACCCTGAATGAGTGGTCTACCTCAAGTAGATTAGAGGTAACCCAGTGCCCCTACATGAGGGCAGGGTAGGTGATAGGAAGGGGGACTAGTAATTAGTTCTCTCATGAGACACGGAGGTGTCAACCAGAGAGTTAGCACTCTGGTCACGGCATGATCACGGCAACGTGAAACTAGAGTGTAACTCAAGAGAGGCCACTACTCGAGCGTGCTGAATGAGGCCGCACGCAAAAGCCGTAGTGCGCCCCAAGTCCTTCCGCGTTCTGTGTAAACAGCACGCGGAGTAGAATCAGACGGGACACAGACTTCAGAGTGATAACATCGCTTAGCGATGCTTGTTTCGTTAGCCGAGTAGATAGATTAGCGATAGGGTTAGGAAACGACTAGTGATAGGAAGTTCTGTGCATTTATTCTTGTGTGATTTGTTAGCGACTGTTTGTTGCACATTGATGTGATGCAAAGAGCCAGTGGCAATAAAATGTGTAACCAATTCCTCTCGTACGACTAGCAAGTCTTTTGTGTGGTGCGAGAGAAGTATCCTAGAATGCCTGTGACATCGGTTGCTGACAGGCTAGGATAAAGTGGTGTCAGAAGTGTGGCTTGGACAATTGTTCAAGCTAAAACACTCACCCACGGCTCTAAATTAGTATTACGGCTAGATAATCACAGGGTTTAATTTACGTTAGTGACAATGGCGTGTGCAGACAGTGCAAAGTGCGAGCTGTGCCCATCGTGACCAAGTTATGTTTATTTATGCGTATTGAATTATTTTGTGCTTATGACACATGTTCTCTTCTTATTTGTAAGTATTATTGTTATGCTTTTGTATCATTTATTTCTTTAATTACGTATTTATTTACTAGTATTTGTCAAATATGATTCATGGCGGAGCGATACACAAAACTGAGCCGAGAAGAAAATCGATTTTTCCAATCTAAAAATAGCGCTGCGCCTCTGACGTATCGCGACTGACAAACAGCCGTGTTACGCCATTTGCAGTCAGCGACTAATTGTTTACAATCGCAAAGCGGCTGCTCGCCTGAATCGGTGACTTATATCAAATATTATTTGTTTATATTAGTTATTTATTGAATATATTTATTTATTTCAACATTATTATTACCTTTATATTTATTTCAACGCATTTATTTATTTATTTTTTCTATTTCTTGCCGTCGCGATGGCACTACTTTTGCTATGCAAATGAGACGCAGTCTGCACAACACTTCCATAGATTAAACAGTTAGAGTTAGCGAAGGCAAAAGACGTTAGAACGAAGACAGGACAGTGACATTTAATATTAATTAAACCACATTATATTTTCCTGGGGCATGTAATTGTAATAAATTGTCTAGATTTATATATCGGTTACAAGTGGTTAATTGTTGATGATCTTGATAACCAGGGAGAACAACAGCGGGTCATAAGCTTAGCTCAAGCTGTGTGTGGTATTGGCAGACGATTGAACTTGAAGTGCCAAACGAGTGTACATGAATGATCTGGAAATTTAAGATGAGTATACCCAAATGATTTTGCATGCAATATGATTAATAATGCATCTCTTTTTCAGCGTGTGATGTTTTAGTATATTTTTGGTGATCGGTTTTTCAGGTTATAAACTAAAAGTATAGTTTTTTGTTCGTACTCAGGGAGTAAAAACCTAAACATATCTAGGATAAATAAGTGAGTAAATATTTAAGTGCCTATCAAATCTAGCTAATCTCCTAACAACATGGCAACTTTAGCTGATTTCATAAAAGCAGGCAAGGAATTAGAATACACAGGAAAGGACTTAGAGCAATATGCTGATAAGAAATTTAAGGAAGCAAAAGATGCTGAGAGAGATGAACGTGCACGAGAAAGAGAACATGATAAAGAGATAAACATAGGCAATCAGAACAAGATAAAGAGATTAGAAATAAGCAATTAGAGCATGATAAGGAGATTAAACAAAAAGAAATAGAATTAAAGCAAAAACAATTAGATCAGGAAAAGGAAATTAAACAGAAGGAATTAGAGATTAAACAAAAAGAGATAGATGAAATGGCAAGAGTGAAAGAAAAACAAATACAGGTAGAATCAGAGACACAGTTAAAGATGAAAGGTATGGATGTAGATTCACACTTAGAGATCTCTGCTACAAAACTAAAAAGTCAGCAAGAAGAAAATAAATTTAATAAGTACAAAAACATTACAAAACCATTTTGTAAAGAAGATTCCATATCAGCCTGGACAGAAAATGTCGAATACCAATTTAAATACCACCAAGTACCAATCGATATGTGGGCCATGATCTACATGAAGAACTTAAGTGGGGAGCCCCTTAAAGTGATAGAATCAATACCAACTGATCTTAGATCTAACTATCAATACATCCACGATAGGATAATGCAACATTTCTTACTTGATGCCCCTGGGTATCAAGTACAGTTTTCCAATTTAAAACCTAAGCCAAGTGAGACCTTTATCGATTATGTCTCAAATGTACAAAGCGTACTAAATAGATGGCTTAGTGCATCAAAAATAGGAAAGGATTTTGATAAACTTAAAAATTTAATAGCCATGGATAAAGTGATATCCACAATACCATCTCCTTTCGCTAAATTCCTGCAGCAGTCAGACATTGAGACCATTGAACAATTTGAAAAGAAAGGCTCTGCATATTTTTCCTCAAATAGAGATATTTTCAAGACATCAAGTAGCGACTCTGAAATAGTTTCTTTTGTGAAAGACCAAACTAAAAGCTATCAGAGCAATAAAAAACCATTTCATAGAGTCGACAAGAAAGATAAGAAAGTGTCGAAATGTGTCTATTGTCAACTGTTTCATGATACTTATTCTATGTGTGATAAATCACCAAACTATCCGTCACATCTTGAGATGATCATTAAGAAACAACAAAACAAAAGAACTGCATACAGGCGTGCAGTCAAATGCTTCTTCTGTTCTAGCTACGGGCACTATTCAAATAAGTGCCTGGGCCGCCAAAGAATGAAGGCCAACAATGCTATTTTGATTGATACATCTTCTGACAGCGGTAGTGAGACTGAGTGTGATATCGAGAATGTATTACCTTTTAATCAATCTGAAGATGATTGTTGTGTAAACGATGTATTAAGCTTTGACAATTGTGAGTGATGTCACCAATTTCATGCAGACGGCAAACTTACATGTGGACATATTGTAACATCCTCCTTGGAGAATTCAAATGCAGCTATAGCCTCCAGAGGCAATCTATTGTTTCACTCTGCAATGGTCAATGAGAAGCCATGCCGATGTTTGCTTGACAGTGGGAGCTCTATTATTGGTTTGAAAAAGGAACTTGTTAATCCAAAGGATTATACTGGTGATTCTGTAAAATGCCGTACTTTTTCTGGTAACATAGAAACCTATCCTCTGGCAAGAGCCCGTATAAACACCCCGTTCCTTTCTGGTACCTTTACTTGTGCAATACTAGACAACCCTTGTACTGATTTAATTCTTGGGTGTCTACCCCAGCTAAAGCACTGCACAGATGAAGAAATATCCGCCTGGGAGGAGGAAAATGGACTAACTCCAGTGAACAGTGCAGATATCCTCAAACATCACAGTCCCAACAAAGGTGCTAGAACTAGTAATCTTGAACCAGATCAAGACATACTGCTTTTACTTCCAAACAAACAGAATTTATTATTGACCTCATGGCAAGGGCCATTAAAGTGGTACGAAAAATTTCGGATGTCGATTATGAAATATCGATAAACGGACACTTAAAGATATTTCATATCAACATGTTGAAACCCTACTTTTCACGACAAGAGACAGAATTAGTGACAGACAAACAAAATGCACCCACACCTATGGATGAGACGACAGACGTACATAACGCAACTACACTAGTTAGCGAGACTGGCAAATCCGACGAGATGCATACACTTAGTGAGATTACAGAAAACGCACTTAGCACCACAACCGTACTGAATCAGGTAGACGACGACGGGATGGAACTACCCGTTCCAATTGTGGACAAGACTGCTACATTAGATTGTATACGATTAGAAACGGGACTGACAGAAGAACAACGACGACAGATAATAGAATTAGTGACTGAATATAAGGACATATTTTCCGACATTCCAGGTAGGACGGACAGGATCGAGCACTCCATCCTTCTTTCGGACTCTAAGCCTATCAAATGCAGGCCGTACTCTATCCCACTTAGCTATAGAGAAAATCTAAATAAGGAAATTCTTAATTTAGAAGCTAGTGGAATCATTCAAAAATCTACATCTGAGTACTCCCTTTCCAATCGTCCTGGTCAAGAAAAAGACTCCACCATTCGTCTTTGTGTGGACTATATAAAACTCAACAACGTCACTAAGATCGACGCAGAACCAATTCCTTCCTGCGAAGATCTTATTCTGGATATGTCCACCTCCAAAATCTTTTCTAAATTAGACCTA
This sequence comes from Cepaea nemoralis, assembly GCA_014155875.1. Taxonomy (NCBI): domain Eukaryota; kingdom Metazoa; phylum Mollusca; class Gastropoda; order Stylommatophora; family Helicidae; genus Cepaea; species Cepaea nemoralis. Next base: position 165,071 of record JACEFZ010024214.1, on the reverse strand, counting down.
ACTAAGGGATATTGGCAGGTCCCTATGCAAACTCAATCTATCCATCTTACTGCTTTCTCAACACCTCTAGGCCTTTACGAGTGGCGATTTCTTCCTTTCGGACTTCGTAATGCTCCTGCCACTTTCGTACGCTTAACTAGAGATCTACTACATGGAGTGACGAATACAGTGACCTATATAGATGATATTTGTGTCCATACAGAGGACTGGACAACACACTTACTGAAACTAAGACATGTCTTCGATAGGTTGCGACTCTTCGGTCTCACTGTCAAACCGAGCAAAGTCGAATTGGGCCTACAAGAAATTGATTTTTTGGGTCATGTCATTTCACAAGGACAACTGAAAACTGGACAATAGAATTATTACCAAAATTATGAACCTGACCATGCCTACAACAAAGAAGCAGGTCAGGAGCCTTTTGGGTTTAGTAAATTATTATAGCAAGTTCATACCGAACTTAGCTGAAATTACAAGTGTATTTTCAAATGTTTTAAAAGCATCAGTGAAATTAGATGTCAAAGATGCATTATTAATTTCTCCATTGTCAAAATTAAAAATCCTATTTAGTAATGTACCAATCCTCCGCTTGCCTAATCCTAGGCTCGTTTATTATCTTAGGACAGATGCCAGCAGGATTTCCATCGCTGCAGTACTAGGCCAATTTTATGATGGCATCTTCCATCCAATTTGCTACGTGAGCCGCAAGATCACACCGGCTGAGTCCAGATATTCCATATCAGAGTTGGAAGCCCTAAGCGTCATCTATTCGGTGAGGAAGTTGCATCGATTCCTGGCGGGTAATCACTTTGTAGTCCAGACTGACAACTCCCTGATCACGGTCATACAAAGTGGGGTACATCGGAATGACCGCATCTACAGGTGGTCGTTAATATTACAGAATTATACTTTTAGCAAAGAACATATTAAGGGTAAGGATAACATTCTTGCTGATACCCTTAGTCGACCATCTGAGGTAGAAATACCTGATATTCCACACGAATAGGTAGTTTAAGAAATGTTCATTTACTATACACTTAACGTATCCTATGTAGAATATACTAGTGATTATTTAGACATCAGGATCAGAACTGTGTGCTAAGAACAGTGAACTACCATGTGTCCGTAGACAGCAGAATGACAACTGTGCGCCAAGAACAAGGAAATCACTGTGTGTACATAGACAGCTCGTTACTTACTATGCTCCATTTGTGCTCCGGTGAATCACCTGTGTTACTCATATCAGAACAGTGTCAGAACATTGTGAAATAACAGACACGAAGATACTTGTCTACGACACCAGCGGACTCAACGAGTGTAAGAATACCCATAGGACACAAGTATGACTGTGTAGTCTAGATAGCATACCCAGGATAAGTGTGTATATATAAACTATGCCAACGAAAGCAATTTCTGTACGTTATGGCAACCACTAACCTGAGGTAAATAGACACCATGTATATATACTTATTGTGATATGTAATATAACGGTTTTAATATAGTGGTAAATTATAGTTAGATTAGTTACTTTAATATAGAGTTAGATTAGATTTAGCAAATATAATAGAATCGATTTTTTTTTGTAGTTTAGATAAATCATTAATTTACCCACTTACTTAGCATAAAACTAGATTAGAATAGTACTTTAAACTTATTAACAGCGAATTAAAGATTAGTATAAAAAGCTTAAGATAGGAACAACACCATGTAGTCATTTAATTTCATTTAATTTCATTCCATCTTTATGAACACTTTAACAAACCTTTTCATTTAGGACTAAAATTAGGTTATATTTGATAGGATAAAAGTATTATACTTATGAACATACATCATTTATACCATGTAGATGAAAAATATCCATTAGATTTGTTTCAGTTAAACATTAAAAACATTATTTAGAATTTTTGTTACATTTCACATTACCCATTTCATAAAGATACATAACTCATCTCACATCATTGTATTTTTTTTTAGATAGTTAGATTACTTCCCATAAATTAGGTTAATTTTGTACAACAAAATAGAATATAGATAGTTAGAGAATTAGTATTAGTATTTATATAGAATATAGTGTTTAATAATATCAGGGTAAAATCTATCAACCCTATTTCATCCATGTAAATATTTTGTAAATACATGACTCGTGCAGTAACTTAAGCACAGTCATGAAGCTCAACTCTCTTCAAACTGAGCTAAACTTGTACAGTGTCACTTCAAGGTTTTTAAATAATTGTGAGAATGAAAGATGTGTGACAGAAGTGTGAAAGTGAGAGAAAATGGTAAATATACAATGGAGAGTGAAGGCAGCCAGCAGATTATTTTCTGCCGCTCAGCGCGACTTTTTATTATTTGTCTGCGTCAAGTGTTTGTTTTCAATGTTGTAATGTGCTGTCTTAGATGGTTTGTGTGTAGTTTAGAGTAAACCTTAGATAGAGTATTTTAAGTCTCATAAGACGGAAACGTAGTCACGAATTAGTGTTATATACTTGTTTGTGGCCACATTTAACCGAATTATGGCACTTGAAAACTAACTTGCATACATATTTATAGACAGACACACATGTTAGAAGTTAAATTATATTATTAGTTAGATTCAAACACGCAAACAACCAGAAAAACATACATGTAAAGCATATACATTTTTTAGAACAAAGGGATATAACTTCGGGCCAGGGGACACAATAGACAACGAAACACTAACCTAACAGTGAAAGATAACTTTACACGCGGAAGCGAGATAGGTAAAGCCTGTCGCACACAGCTTGTGCAAGGGCTGTTTAATATTATATGGGGGACATGAAGCAATTCATGTGTTGACCCTAAGAAAGTCAACTTTGTATGGGTAGTGAGTTAATTTACTATTTGAGGGCAGGTCTTATAAGACAACGGTCCGGTTCAGACAAACCTCTAATTATATAATATTGCGATGAGAAGAGGGCTCACGCCAACCTGACAAGTTTGTGGCGATCAGCAGTAGCCAAGTAAAGTGATACTACACTGTGACAATAGTCAGTAGAGGTCTATTGGGATACCCAGAACCAAGTTATCAAGCGTCTTTGACAAAAATTAGATACACTAATTTTTAGAAACCTCTTGCGTCACAACCATGAGTCAAAGTTTGTAACGCAACACAGGAGGGGAGGGTGTGTACCTAACCTAACGCCATTTTTAAACTGCCTACTCCACTCATACATTTGCTGGACTGACAGGCATGCATCACTATACTGGACCGTGATTCGCCGATGAATTTCTATAGGTTTTACCCCTTCACTGATAAAAACACGGATAACAGAATGCTGCTCCTCTTTGGTGCATTTCAAAAGTTGGAGGGCCATCTTTAAACTGCCCTTATGACGTCACATGTTCATCTGCACTGTGATGTTGCATGCTTAACTCCCTTGACATCCTTAACCACAATATTGGCAAGTTACAACACAATGGCATGGTTATGGTAATATATATCACACTTTTAAGGTTTCCATTTGAAACGCACTCGTATATGTCTTGTAACATATACTTAATGTGTCTTACGGTGTGTAAAAGGGTCTTTTACTTTTTAAACATATAATTCATTTCAGGCTATTCCTGTTTGCACATCTGTTCAAACTGAAAACTGTAGATATTGGAGGTTAGAAAGTACAAGTGCAATTTGATGCAAATGTGGAGCAACATGAAGTTTTATTACCATTCTATCCTTAATCTCTCTCCCAATTATCAATTCTACAGATCTCTCAGCTGTCGCATATTCATGCTACTACAGTCTATTGACTGTAGCACAAAAGCCGGTGTAGTTAAGTAATATTGTGTCATTAACCCTTTACAGGTGGAACGTCCATTTCCGTCCGATACCTTAAACAGGCAGATCACCCGAGAGCGCCCGATACTATTATGCATTGTAAAAACGCGATCTCTCGGCTTTCCGATACTTCTTGACGGCTACTTTCGCTTTCGCCAATAGCTTGACAACGTGGCCGCCATTTGCAAGCGCCTACTATGAATTTGAACGGACTTTTTTTTATAGTTTTCGGGGTTTTTACGCTTAGTTTTTCAAAATGGATTTCGGCGATTCTTCAAGTGATAGCCGAGATTTCGCTAGGTTCAATTTAAGTGACATTAAAGGGCACGAAGTTGACTACTATTCGGAGCTAGATATCAGTGAAAAGCGTTACTTTGCATTAGCAGTCGTGAGTCGGACTTTAAAAGAAAGTGATTATGATTCTGCAAATGTGTTTGTAAATTGCCGTATAGATGACTGAAAATCACAAACAATAACTGTATTTCGTAAATATTTGTGCTCATATATGGATAACCGGCAACAATCACGTGAGTAACATATTCTGCATGCTTTTCCCTTCATTGTGTTGTTTATTTAACTAAAATCGGTTGACTAACACCTTATTTGTGATGTTTTTACTAACGCAACCCGAAATTTTACCAAACCTGAAAAAATCTTGCCCGTTCAGGGCTAAAAAACGGACAAGCGTCTGCCCTGTAAAGGGTTAAATGGACTCAAGAAAGGCAAAAACTCCATATAGGCTCATTTCAAGACTTGGACACACACAAAATGTGGATTAGACCACGGTGGACTTTAGGGTGTCAGTGCTAAGTAACTTTGCAAAGTTCAAAAAACATGCTAGTACACTGAACTGATTTTTGTGTGTGGATTAGTTTTCCTTATTACCAGTGTCCCTTGGCCATCAGGCGACCCACCCCGACTTCTGAGGTACTTGTAATTTACATCCAAAGTCAAGGACGAGAAGCCAACTGACTGGTGTAGGAGTTGAACCTGCTACCCTGGCATCAGCACACTGAAGTATAAGAGCAAACACTCTTATCCATTCGGCCATGCTGACCTCCATTGAAGATTAGTGATAATCCCTTCTCTGCTCTCCTCTCACAGCTTGTCAGTTAGCGCATTCTTGCACTCATCCCACAATCAATCCTCTTTTAATTCTACATGAAACTGAAGGAGAATACAAAGCCCGACTCTCACCTGGTCTGGATCCACTAGAGAAGTTCCCAGCAGCCACTTGTCCAGTAAAAGTTTCCTAACATCCAGCAGATGTGTTCCATTCAAGTCAGCAATCTCATCAGACAGGGCATTCATGTCTACAGGATATTGTTGGTATAAGACAAAGAGGAACAATTTATAGAATAAAGCCACGTGGTATGATTAGGACAGTGAGAATGTAAAGAAAATACTTAATGAGGTTAATAGATGAAGTTAACATGACCAAGAAGTGTCGCTGGTAGCTTGAACTGGGTGTTTGTAGTCTCACTATATGTTCACCATGCCTTTATAATGCATATTTGTCATAAAGTTGTTGTTCTGAGTTAGCCTCGAATGATGTGTGGATGAAATAATATATGAAAGAGAGTGATAGAAGGGCAGAATAGACAGGCCTGGGTGCCTAATTCTTAACCCTTTAAAAAAATTAAGTAGTTTGTTTGTTCTTCTCACTTCTATGAGCGTCAAACAACACATGTGTGCTTATTTATGTATTGTTTCTGACCAGTACGGTACTGGTGGTCAAACCAACCTGATAAACAAAATTGGGTACAAGATACATTTATAGGAAGGATCAAGAAAGAAAGGCAACAAGGAAGTGAACAAGTCATCCTTATCTCATTCTGTCTCCAAGACCTTAGAATAATAAAGAATATTTACTGGAAGTAACTAGCAGCACAAGATAGAACTCTTGGAAACTAATGTGGGCAAATGTGAACAGATAAAACATGGAGTGCGACAATTATTCTTAGAATTGTCTGGGAATGCCAGGTGATGAGGGAGAGAAATGACAACCCCACCTCATGTCCTGGTCTAGGATTTGTGAAGGCCTAATACTTCACATCTGGTCTCTGTGGCCAAAGGCTTGCCAACACAGTTCGTGAGCTGCTTACCAGGCGTTTGTGCAGCAGACTGTGTCGTGTTGTGTTATAACATGTTGGTATGGGAGCTGGTTGTTCAGAAAGCAATGGCAAACTACTGAATGTAAAAACTTGCCTAGTACATAAACAGCAGCTCAAAAATGCTGGTGTTGATTGCAATGTCCTGCAAGGGATGTGCAACATTTAAACAAATACTTCATACTTGACACATTTACCTAAAGTAAAGGATCCTTTTACTTGCCTTCAGGCGTAAAGGGCATAAGCTGTTAGACCCGTATTTTTTATAGATAAATTGGCACTCTGTGAGTCATGGGGATCAGTGTTACGTTGGCTGCCTTTAATGACCAAGTCATTTCCATGTACTCATTTAAGCAGGGGCGACTTGGGAGGCTGGGCCATTTTTAACTCTTTGAACCCGACGTGCCGGTATATCAGCTTGAAGTACTGTGTATCAGACACCCTATGAGCCGGCATACAGGTTTGACGTACTGTGTATCAGAGACCCTACGAGCCGGTACACTGGCTTGATGTACTGTGTATCAGAGACCCTACGAGCCGGTATACCGGTTTGACGTACTGTGTATCAGAGACCCTACGAGCCGGTGTACCGGCTTGACGGACTGTGTATCAGAGACCCTTCGAGCCGGTACACTGGCTTGATGTACCGTGAGACCCTACGAGCCGGTATACCGGCTTGACGTACTGTGTATCAGAGACCCTACGAGCCGGTACGCCGGCTTGACGTACTGTGTATCAGAGACCCTACGAACCGGTACGCCGGCTTGATGTACTGTGTATCAGAGACCCTACGAGCCAGTATACCGGCTTCACGTACTGTGTATCAGAGACCCTATGAGCTGGTATACCGGCTTGACGTACTGTTTATCAGAGACCCTACGGGCCGGTATATCGGCTTGACGTACCGTGTATCAGAGATCCTACGGGCCGGTATATCGGCTTCCACGTGTTTCTGTTCACATCTTACTGTTAATCGGCAACCAGCCGACGAATAAGCATCCAGCTTACATCTAGACATGACTAACATGTTTGAGGTCACTCTCCTGCCAAAGATTTAAAGTTTTCGATAGTTGACAGGGGATTTTGGCCAAAATCCATCCATCCATTATGTGCCATGCCGATAAGCATGGGCGGTCATGTTCTGCCATCTCACTCGATCACCAGAGTCGTGGATCAGCTCCAGTGTCTCTGTCTCGACCATGCCATGTGGCTAAGCCATCCAGGTATTTAATTCTTGGTCTTCCCCTTGGTCTGTTCCCTGTGATCTTGCCAGTTGTCACCAAGTTCTCCAATTCATTGCTTCTCATAACATGCCCAAAAATTTTTGACTGTCTACGTCTAATGTCTCTAATCAGTTTACGATCTTCATTTGTTTCTTGAAGGACTTGTTCACTGGTTTTTCTATCTGTCCATGGTATTCTTTGCATTTTCCTCAGAAACCACATTTCTACAGCCATCAGATGTTTTTCAGCTTTTCTGCTCATTGTCCAAGCCTCACATCCATATAAAAGTACATGTTCTATGAAGCACTTTAACACTCTTTTTCTCGTTTCAATTGATATCTTTTTATTGGTCAGTATGTTTTTCATCTTGCAAAAGGCTACCTTCGCCATGGCAATTCTTGTTCTAATTTCTTCAAGGCATCTCCCATCAGATGTTATGACTGTTCCGAGATAGATGTACCGATTCACTTGTTGAAGAATATTCCCATTTACTTGTATATTACACTGTGGTATTTCTTCCTACCTAGTGACGACCATAATCTGTGTCTTCTTACAATTCAATTCTAACCCTAGTTGTTCACTGTGTGCAACTACCGCATCTACTAAATTTTGCAGGGCCTGTTCATTGTCTGCAATCAAGACTGTATCATCTGCATATCTAATGTTATTGATGTATCGTCCTCAATTGTTGATTCCTTCCATATCTTCTATATTTCTGAAAATATGTTCACTGTACAGGGAAAAAAGATCTGGAGACATTACACATCCCTGTCTCACACCTCACTTAATAGGCTGATATTGACCTACTTCATCCCCGGGAAGGTTAACCTGGTCAACAAATGCCCGCAGAAGTCGGATGTGTCTGCCTAACGGCGCAAGAACGCAGCTCTGCTGTAAACAGGCACAACGCAATCACGTCTGAAAAAAAACTCCGGATGAACGAAGAAGAAGAAGAAGACCTACTTCATTATCAATTCTTATGGCAGCTTGTTGTTTCCAATATATGTTTTTTACAAGTCTAAGGTCTTTTCCATCAATTTGTAGATCTTCAAGCATCCTTAACATGTCGACATGTCTCAATTTATCGAAAGCCTTTGTGTAGTCAATAAAGCAGAGGTGTAGATCTTTGTTTACTTCTATGGAACGTTCAATTACTGTTCTCAGTATATACACAGCATTTTCTGTACCTTTTGCCTTCTACAAACCCACATTGTTCCTCTCCTATTTCAGGTTGTATTTTCTTCCTAACTCTTTGCATGATAATTCTTAGCAAAATCTTCGTGATGTGACTCATTATACTAATTGTTCGATGTTGTTCACATTCCAAGGCTCCCAATTTCTTTGGGATTTCTATAAATACAGAATTACATAATTCATGATTTATATCTCCAGTATCATACATGGAATTCAGGAGTCTGGTAACTTTATTTATTCTGTATTCTTGTAAAGCATTAATCATTTCTGTTGTGATGCTGTCTGAACCGGGGGTCTTGCCAGATTTCATATGGTTAAGAGCATTCTGAACCTCCATCTTCAAAATTGATGGTCCTTTATTATTATTTTGAATATCATACTGTTCTTCTCTGTTATCATCATAAAGGTATTTCACATAATCTGACCATACATGTAAAATCTGATCTTTTTTTAATTATGATTTTTCCATCTTTTGTCTTTAGGCAGCCTGCTGATGTATGTGTTCTTTGATTAGTAAGCTCCTGAATTCTTTTGTGCATTAGTTTGGTATTTTTACTGTTGTGTTGAGTTTCAATTTCTATATAATTTTTCTCGAGCCATGCTTCTTTTGCCTCCTTACATAATGTTTTTCTGTGAATTTCTTTACATTTGGCAGGATTATTTTTGTTCTGTCTTCTTGTTTCCATTAGCTGTAAAATTTCTTCAGTCATCCATGTTAGACGACCCACTTTCTTTAATTTTGGAATAGTTTTTTCTCCAGCTAAACTGATTGAATTCTTCAACATTTCCCATTGATCATCCACACCTTGAAATAGGATCTCTAGATAAGACAATATATAAAATTTGTTCTTTACTTCTATGTTAAAATTATCTTTCATTTCTTTGTCAGTTTTCAATTTGCACAAATCATATTTAGTGTTTCTGGTTGTGTACTTGACTTTCTTTAACTTTACCCTGTCTGCCTGTAATTAATCTGTGATCACTGTTAACAGTCTGCATTGGGAACTGTTGGCCAAAATAAGCTATGAAAATGGAAATTGGTGAAAAACAGTATGGATTTGTGGAAGGAAAGGGTACAAACAATGCAATATATACGGACACTAATAAAAAGATAGGGAGCTGAGTGGTCTTGAGATATGATGTCCGCTTCGAGTGCTAGAAGTCAGGGGTTCAGGCCCCAGTGAGGATAGGGAATTCTTTTTTTCTTGAGTGAAATATTTGGAAAAATCAGCAAAAATGATGGCAAATTTACACTTTTCCCCAAAATTGCATGAATATGATTTTTTTTCCTCACGTAGAAACATTACCTATGTTTCTTGTTCCTATGTTTCTTCCACAAATCCGCACTAATGATTTTTTTTTCCAGAAATAATGTTTTTTTAAGGTTATATTATTGAAATATTATTAGTATGCAAAAACACGGGTAATGACCCAGGAACCCCAGGGTAAAGGATATTTACCATTGGGTACTTGCAGGGTTTAAAGGGTTAAAGATCCATCTACCTACCTTGCTCTTGTTTGAAACTCATGACCACTGGGCTGGTATGCAAGCATTTGGCCACACACTACCAGGGCTCCCATTACACAAATAAGAGGGGAGGGGAGAGAGACAGGGAGAGGAGAGAGGCAGACGAAAGACAGGGAGAGTATAAAACCTCTAGTGCCATAGAATAACCCAACACCTCACCAGGTTTCTCATCCAGGTCGTCATCTACCACACAAGGCATCAAGTACAGCTGCTGTATTAAATCTTCTGGTTCCTTGATCAACTTGGTCAGCTCCTTCTCCTTGTCCAGCCCAGCCCGACACAACGCCCACAATGTAGAATACAGCTGCAGCTTCTTGGAAAACATCTCCACCGACTTCCTGGCTGTCTCCATTTGCTGAGGCTGGCAAGTCAAACATGAAAGGCACATACAACACGATCAGAAGAGTTGCAATGATAAATAGCCACAATCACATAACCAATACAGCTGTGTGATTATGTGATGCTAAGATCTTAACATCTATGTATTGATAAAAAGAGTTATGTTGCACTATTTTGCCCTGAAGTTGCATTGCACTATTTTGCCACAAAGGTATATTGCACTATTTTGCCTTGAAGTTGCATTGCACTATTTTGCCACAAAGGTATATTGCACTATTTTGCCTTGAAGTTGTGTTGCACTATTCTGCCATGGAGTTACGTTGCACTATTCTGCCATGCCTGTTGTCTGCACCTCCACAATCTTATCTGCTAAACATATTTCAGGCAAGAAGTCAACATTATAGTCTTACTGACTGGCGTAGGGGTAGAACCCGCTACCCCGTATTTGCACTCCAGAAGTTTAAGAATTAGGGCTTTAATCCACAAGGTCATGCTGGCTTCCACAGTGCAAGTGTGAGAGTGTATATGTTAGAGTGTATGTGTGTGTGTGTGTGTGTGTGAGAGAGAGAGAGAGAGAGAGAGAGAGAGAGAGAGAGAGAGAGAGAGAGAGAGAGAGAGAGAGAGAGAGAGAGAGAGAGAGAGAGAGAGAATGTGTGTATGAGAGAGTGCACATCTGAAAGTATGTAGGGAGTGTATGTGTGTGAGAGAGAATGTGTGTATGAGAGAGTGAACATCTGAGAGTATGCAGGAGTGTATGTGTGAGAGAGAAAGTATGTGTGTTGAGAGTATGTCTTCAGACTTAGTAAAAACAAACACAAGGCAGATACAACTGTAAGAAACATACTTGGAGTTTCTCCTCTCACCCCGTCACCCCATGTACTTGTTATAACCCATGTGCATATGTTACCTGGGTAGAGCATTGTCTGGCTGCCAACCTAGAGGTCATAGGGATTGTGTCAGTGACCTGGAGGTCATGTACATTAATCCCCTTGATGCAGGGATTTTGTCAGTGACCTGGAGGTCATGTAACTGAACCCCCTTGATGCAGGTATTTTGTCAGTGACCTGGAGGTCATGTAATTGAACCCCCTTGATGCTGGGATTTTGTCAGTGACCTGGGCTTCCAGACTGACACAACCTAAAGTTGGCATCAGGAAACGTTCCAGGAAGTAAAAGCGCACAGTGTAATATAGACAACCCCCCCCCCCCCCCCCCCCCTCCAAATCAAAATTACCAGTTGGTCTAAAAATGTGGAAACAGCACCACATACCCAATACTCCTCTTAGCATGAAAAGGAATTCTTGACACACTTGTTCTTTAATGATTATATGTAAATATATGCACATGAGTGTATGTACATGTGTATAAGTGCACAAATATGTGCGGTAAGTAAGTATCAGTGTATTCAGATGTATGCATGTATTTCTCTGCATGTTAATTATTTTGATCCACTATTTCTTAATGCCCATACACTGATGAATGAATGTAACACAAAAACATGCAAATGTATTGTTTATGTGTGGAAGATTTGTTGGGAAAGGCAGATTTAAAAAAAAAAATTTTTTTTTGGTTGCCTGGCAAATTCTGAATCTGTGAAAATAAGGTTTCTTTCTTTATGTATGCCCTCTCGCTCTCTATAATACACTGACACACTGAAAGGATTAAAGGGGAGAAAGGATAGTGAGTGAGTGTGTGTGTTTGAAAGAGAGAGAGAGAGAGAAAGAAAAAAGGAGAATGAGCATGACAGAGTGAGAAAATAAGGGGAGATCATGATAGAGGTGGCAAAAGAGAATGAGAGAGAGGTGGTAGGAGAGCATGACATAGAAGTGGCAAGGGGGTATGACAGAGAGGTGGCAAGGGGGTATGACAGAGAGGTGGCAAGGAGGTATGACAGAGAGGTGGCAAGGGAGTATGACGGAGAGGTGGCAAGGGGGTATGACGGAGAGGTGGCAAGGGGGTATGACGGAGAGGTGGCAAGAGAGCATGAGAGAGAGGTGGCAAGGGGGTATGACAGAGAGGTGGCAAGGGGGTATGACAGACAGGTGGCAAGGGGGTATGACAAGAGGTGGCAAGGGGGTATGACGAGAGGTGGCAGGGGGTATGACGGAGAGGTGGCAAGGGGGGTATGACGGAGAGGTGGCAGGGGTTATGACAGAGAGGTGGCAAGAGGAGCATGAGAGAGAGTGGCAAAGGGGTATGACAGAGAGGTGGCAAGGTGGTATGACAGAGAGCTGGTAAGGGGGTATGACAGAGAGGTGGCAAGGGGGTATGATGGAGAGGTGGCAAGGGGGTATGAGAGAGAGGTGGCAAGAGGGCATGAGAGAGAGGTGGCAAGAGGGTATGAGAGAGAGGTGGCAAGGGGGTGTGACAGAACAGGTGGCAGGGGGTATAAGAGAGAGGTGGCAAGGGGGTATGAGAGAGAGGTGGCAAGAGGGCATGAGAGAGAGGTGGCAAGAGGGCATGAGAGAGAGGTGGCAAGTGGGTATGACGGAGGGGTGGCAAGGGGGTATGACGGAGAGGTGGCAAGGGGGTATGACAGAGAGGTGGCAAGGGGGTATGACAGAGAGGTGGCAAGGGGGTATGATGGAGAGGTGGCAAGGGGTAGACGGAGAGGTGGCAAGGGGTATGACGGAGAGGTGGCAAGGGGGTATGATGGAGAGGTGGCAAGGGGGTATGACGGAGAGGTGGCAAGGGGGTATGACAGAGAGGTGGCAAGGGTATGACAGAGAGGTGGCAAGGGGGTATGACAGAGAGGTGGCAAGGGGGTATGACGGAGAGGTGGCAAGGGGGTATGACGGAGAGGTGGCAAGGGGGTATGACGGAGAGGTGGCAAGGGGGTATGAAGGAGAGGTGGCAAGGGGGTATGATGGAGAGGTGGCAAGGGGGTATGACAGAGAGGTGGCAAGGGGTATGAGAGAGAGAGAGGTGGCAAGGGGGTATGAGAGAGAGAGGTGGCAAGGGGGTATGAGAGAGAGGTGGCAAGGGGGTATGAGAGAGAGGTGGCAAGGGGGTATGAGAGAGAGGTGGCAAGAGGGCATGAAAGAGAGGTGGCAAGAGGGCATGAGAGAGAGGTGGCAAGAGGGCATAAGAGAGAGGTGGCAAGGGGGTATGACAGAGAGAGGTGGCAAGAGAGCATGAGAGAGAGGTGGCAAGGGGTATGACAGAGAGGTGGCAAGGGGGTATGAGAGGTGGCAAGGGGGTATGAGAGAGAGGTGGCAAGGGGGTATGAGAGAGAGGTGGCAAGGGGGTATGACAGAGAGAGGTGGCAAGAGAGCATGAGAGAGAGGTGGCAAGAGGGCATGAGAGAGAGGTGGCAAGAGAGTATGAGAGAGAGATGGCAAGAGGGCATAAGAGAGAGGTGGCAAGTGGGTATGACAGAGAGGTGGCAAGGGGGTATGACAGAGAGATGGCTAGAGATCATGACAGAGAGGTGGCAAGAGATTATGACAGAGAGGTGGCAAGAGATCATGAAAGAGAGAGATCATGGCAGAAAGAGAAAAGGAGCAGAGAGAGCAGGTTAGAGAGGTGGCAGAAGATCATGACAGAGAGGTGGCAAGAGATCATGACAGAGAGAGATCATGGCAGAAAGAGAAAAGGAGCAAAGAGAGCAGGACAGAGAGAGAACATGGTAGAGAGAGAGAGAGAGAGAGAGAGAGAGAGAGAGAGAGAGAGAGAGAGAGAGAGAGAGAGAGAGAGAGAGAGAGAGAGAGAGAGAGAGAGAGAGAAGAGAAAGTGTGACAGACAGAGAGTGATGGAGTGCCAGTCACTACAGAAGTAAATGTATCCAAACACTCTATCTACCAACCTCAGTAGCAGACGTCATCCACTGTTTGGCATGTTTCACACATCCTTGAAGTGCCAGGGTCTTTTCTCCAACTATGCAAACATCAAACAAACACCATCAATGTTTCAGATGACACATCATCTGCCAATCAGCAATTATGTATGTGTGAGACAATGCAGTATCCTCTTCTTATGCTGCCTTCCAACTCTCAATGGAGCACAGTTCTCTAAATGTAGCACTAGTCTCTTAATGGAGCATAAGTCTTACAATGGAGGATAAGTCTTACAATGGAGGATAAGTCTTACAATGGAGCATAAGTCTTACAATGGAGGATAAGTCTTACAATGGAGGATAAGTCTTACAATGGAGGATAAGTCTTACAATGGAGCATAAGTCTTACAATGGAGGATAAGTCTTACAATGGAGCATAAGTCTTACAATGGAGGATAAGTCTTACAATGGAGCATAAGTCTTACAATGGAGGATAAGTCTTACAATGGAGGATAAGTCTTACAATGGAACATAAGTCTCTCAATGGCACATCTCAATGGAACATAAGTCTCTAATTGCAACATAAGTCTCTCAATGGAACATAAGTCGCTCAATGCAACATAATTCTCTCAATGCAGCACAAGTCTCTCTATGGAACATATGTCTCTCAATGTAACATGTCTCTCTATGCAGCACAAGCCCTCAATCAATCAATCTATGCCAAGCCCTCTATAGACTTTCTCATGATTTGCTGGATTTTGCAGCAAGTTTTCTAAGGGATAAGGTAATCAGTCTCATGCCAACCCTCCTTGCTGTCTCTTATGAATGCATGGTTGGTTACAGGAAACAATTACATGAGTGTTTGCTTGTTGGTTGCTACAACACACAGTCCGTGTATGTTATGACTTTCACTACACTCATCTCATCATGTTCCTCTTGTACCTTGCGGTGTCGAGGTGAAGTATAAACAGCGGAAGAGTGTCCGCTTATGGGCTTCATGTATCAATATTCCCATAGACTCTGTTATTTCCTGGGTCCATCGTTTACGTGGTCGGCTTCTTCCTCTGCTTCCCTCTGGTCTGTACATCATTGCTTGTTGTGGTATACTGTTAGTTGGTAACCTACTTGCTGGCCAAACCATTTGACTTGCTGCCTTCTAATAAAATGTAGTGCAGCTATAACCCCCACTTTAGTCCTGATTTTTTTTTCTTCTGATCTTATCTCTTCTTCTTCTCCTGCGTTCATCCGGAGTTTTTTTTTCCGGATGTGATTGCGTTGTGCCTGTTTACAGCAGAGCTGCGTTCTTGCGCCGTTAGGCCGACACATCCGACTTCTGCAGGCATTTGTTGACCGGGTTAACCTTCCCGGTTATCTCTTCTTGATACATTGAGTATTCTTCTCAGGAATCTCATTTCTGTTGTTGTAATTGTTGTTTTCTCTTTTTCTGTCATTGTCCAGGTTTGGCTTTGGTAACATAGAGTTGGTAGGAAGATTGTGTTGTAAAGTGCTTTCTTAGTAGTTATTGATACATGTTTGTTCTTTAGTATTGGTGCCATTTGTCCAATGAGTTAGTTTGCCTTATTGCACCTATTTTTGATCTCATCTTCTGACTTGCCATTTGATGATATTATACCTCCTAGGTCTTAAAACTCTTTACTTGTTTCAAGGGATCTTCGTTTAGGTGAATGGTTGTTGCTTTTTCTTCTTCAGTTACAGTCATTACCCCTGTTTTACTTGTGCTAATTCTCATGTTGTTCCCTATACATTTCGTTTAGACTATTCATGTGGTCTTGTAATTTTGTACAAAGTCTTGTAATACTACACTACAGTCAATATATGCTAAGACATTCACTACAGCACGCAGTCCATGTATGTTATGACATTCACTACTCTACACAGTCAATATATGCTAAGACATTCACTACTCCATGCAGGCCATATGTGCTGACATTCAGGTGTGCTTTTGCTAAATGAGACCAACACTAAAAGCAACATTAGAATGTGACAGATTAACGGATGTTGAAAGGCTAGATGTAGTCAAACCATTTACAGTAGAATGTGACAAGTTAATGGATGTTGGATGGCTACAACATTCATACCATGTGACAGTAGAATATGATATGTTTATGGATGTATACTGGGCACAACATTCGTACCATGTGACGGGACGCAGAGGTGTTTCCAAGGCACCAGGGCCGGGTTATATACTGGCCAAGACCTATTGACACGTCCTCGTCGAGCGTCCTGGGCAACAGGTCCCTTCGGGGTCCTGGCTAAAGTCAGTAGGATCGCCGATTCCTCCGAAGCTGGAGAGTGTCTGCCTGTACGGCGAGGAACCACCAGTCTGCACACCAATAAGCCAGACATAGGACAACGGATACTCACGCAAACCTCAGGTCCTGTATGACATCACACTGATGTTGGACAACAGGATGCCTTCATCCAGACATACAGGACTTCGCGTTGGAGCTCAAGCCAACGAACACAAGCAAGCAGGCAAGCATACCATGTGACAGGTTAATGGATGTAGAGTGGGCACAACATTCATACCATGTGACAGCAAAATGTGACAAGTTTACATATGATCAGTGGCTACAACATTCACACTAATTGTCATTTGGCTGAATGTTGAGTGACAACAAAAACATATTCAAGCAAAACAGCAAAGTTACTGTGTGTTTGGTGAATGAAAAATCACCCCCCTCCCCCTATACCCACACACAAAGACACCATATGTGATTTTCTTGAATGCTGAATGGCACTGCCACATCAACACAACACAACAAATGAACACAACATAACAAAAAAGCCATATATGATTTTCTTGAATGTTAATGTCACATCAACACAACACAACAAAGACACCATCTGTGATATTTTGAATGCTGAATGATAACACCATACCCACACAACACAAAAATAACACTGTGCATAATCTACTTGAATTATGCATGACCCCCCCACCCACACACAAATACTACCATGTGTGAGTTTGTTGAATGTTGAGTGGCACCACCACATGGCCTTCTCCTTCTCCTCCAGCTGAGTTAAGATGGAATCCACCTTGGCCAGAACTTGGCAAAACTCAGGGCTGACCACATTGCTGCTGGAGGATGGTGACGAGCTTCTGATGTGGTTTTCAGTTATGTTTGTTGATGCTTTCAGGAAAATACTGGCTCTGGAAATCTGAACATATAAAAAAGTTGCATATCCTTTACAGGGCGTCACAGTCAATCCCACTATTTTTTGCCTGTTTGTGATTTCTTGGCAAGTTACTGTTCAGTAGTTTGCCATTGCTTTCTGAACGACAGGCACTCATATCACTGAATAAAAACCAGCTAAAGGTGATCTGCTTCCAAATCACCTGTAGTTGTGTTCAGAACGCAGTGCTGGGGATTACAAATTTTGTTCATCTATGTTCCTCACCACAGTGAAGTATATAACAAAATTTTAAAATCTGATGACAGAAGAGAGATATCACATTTCATGCTGTAGGCAATCATGTTTCGACATCTCACATAATCTCAGATCTGATCTGTGCTATTTTCTATATATTCCATTTGGTCAAGTCATGTAAGCATTTACATGTCTCTGTCTAGCCATTGCCATGACCTGATTTAAACTGTGTCATAGGTCATGGCACTGTTCAGAAGGAAAATCTAGTTTGTACACCTAGACCGTCAAAAGTGACTCACCTGTGAGCACTTTTCACACAGCATGAAAATGCTGGGATTCGCTTCGCAGCAAGCAAGAAGCGGATCCTTGAAAGTCACTCTGTGTTGGACAGTGGTCAAGAGCGGACCAGGTCACGTTTCGAGGGTGGCAATAACCTTTCATAGTGCTGCTTAGTACTTTTAGATGTGTGAAGATAGAGACGTTTTATACATGTGCTGTTAAAGTATTTTATAACAGTGAATATCTGATGATTGTAATTGCGTCATTGTAATAGAAGATGAAACCGATTGAGCGTTATGCCAAGTTTGTACATTTCATACTGTGATCCTTCGTATGACAGCAAAGAGAGAGTGAACGTTGAATATTAATAAGTAACCTGCTAAGGCACTCAATGATTCCAAAGCAAAGTCCTGATACAGTCAACGACGTGAGGACACATGCCTAACTACAAAGATCTGTGTTCAACAAAGATGAATAAGTCGAGAAATAACCATGGCGACAATCCATTATAAAAGTAAACCCCTAGAATCGACAGTGTGGAGCAACATGGGCGATTCAAAGAATAATCCCAAACTCCACCAAACAAAAATAAAAAAGCTTAAGTTGCGCTGTGACAGTCGTAGGTAATTATATATCTCTGACTTCCTTTTGTCTTTTTGCTCATGAAGTTTCTGAGCTGTCACAAAGTGTTTAAGTTATTCTTTCCTCATAATTTCTCTTGATCCAAAATATCTAGGCTGTAAATTTAATTATGTAATCAATTTGCAGTTTTTATCCTCTACCACATGTATGTTTCTCTTAGCTCATTTTATTCTATATATTGTTCTCTGAAATCACAACTCTGCTACCATTAGGTGTTATTTTTTCCAGATTCACTGCTTATTTTCCAGATCTCTCATGCACACAACAGCGTATATATTTTACGTAACTCTTCAATATTATTTGTGACAACTAAAATCACAGAAGTTCAAATGGTTTGGCCATCTTGTTAGAATGCAACACCACCAACTATCTGTACTGGCCTTACCTCAAAGAACATCTGCTACGAGAGCAAGAGGATGTCCAAGAAGAAAATGGATTGAAGACATCAAAGACATTGTACAATAACCCGGAATGACATTTCTAGTGCCACCCATCAGGCACTGGAGCGCCAATTATTCCTCCTGACACTTGAAAGCAAAAGTAGAAGATGATGATGATGATGACTAACATATCAATAATCTAAACAACCCAGCTATGGGCTTGTGGTTCTTTAACAAACACAGCATAGCTTTTAGTCTTCAGCCATTCTTCTTCTCTTAAATGTATGATACAGCACTAAAACCTTAGAAGGTTCACATTTTTAGGCGTTTGCTTGCTTTAAACTCAGGTGTAGTCCATATATGTGCCACTAATTCTAGTACAATGGAATGATTTTTGCGTCAATACTCTTGACTTGGGGACTTAAATTACAAGTAACTCAGAAGTCGGAGTGGGTTCGCCTGATGGTGCGGGACACTTGTAAAAGGGAAAGCTAATCACAAAGCAAAATCTGTCCTGTGTACTAGAAGTACTAGCACATGTATGGACTACGCTTGAGTTCAAAGCAAGCAAAAAAAAAAAAACTATCAACACCTTCATTCCTATTTTCTGAATATTTCTGGGCCTTGTCATTCTAGTGCTAGAAGTCTGTTTGGGTGCTTTCATTCCCATGTTAAGTGTAAGCTCTGAAAGAGTTACTCATGGGAATCCTCATTTCCATGATGGTATCATTAAAAAAAAAAGTTATTCATAGGCATCCAAATTCCTTTTTGCTGTTTGCCCTAAAATGTGTTGTTGTTTCACTCACTGAAGACACAGTCAAAACACAAAGATAATAACACATTTAAAATGATTCTTACTGTCAAAACTGGAGACATTTCCAACCAGAGACCAAGATTATGGGCATTGATCTCAGCAGATATGACGTCCCAAATGCTGTCTTTACATTGTAGAAGGTGGAAGGGTAGACGAGATAGCGCAGTGTCTGGTAGTGAACTGTGGCCGAGCTGAAAATTACAACGTTGAACATAATGACTCTCACATATTTATTCCTTGGGTGTAACATTTTATGTTATCTTTTGGGCTACACAGGAAAATATCTTGCTTTCAAATTATTCCAGTCAATGTTTTCAACTTTGTCATTGATGTCTGTATCTTCTGATAACTTTCATGCCTGTGCCATCAGCTTTGTCTTACAATGTCCGAGTCCTTGATTTTTGCTTACGGTTGCTTCTCTTCAACCTCAGGGATAACTAACCATGATACAGAACCAAATCATCATCAGTTCCCAATTCTCAAGCCATATAAGAGTGAACTGGCTTTGGCAACATCAACAAAGGTCAACAACAAAGTCAGATCTATACATTTTCTCAGTTTGGATGGAAAGCATTTAAAAAAAATATATCATGCCTATCAGAAAATACCAAACCAAAACTAAAGAATATCAACACTAAACATCATTCCCACAGACAACAACTGAAAAAGTCTCTGAAAATAAACAGAGAAATCAACAAATGTGCAGGTGTTTAGCTGAGTTGCGTCAAGAACACACATCACAGTTCTCTGGAAATTCCCATATGTGCAGCATCCCAATCTTCAATAATCAGCGAAAAGTCTCAACATCCTTGGTAGTAGTTGCAGTCTGATTGTGTCCATCAGGCCTTTCCTTGGACTACTAAGTGTCGATCAGATCCTCTAGCCACTCCCTGCTGCACCATTCTCTCCAGGCTATGATGATTTATCTGTTCTTTCACACTACACACATGATTCCAAAGGTCCCTGATAAATTCTGCCTTATCATCTGAACAGTAAAAACTTAATAATCAGACAGAATTGAGAAAAGGTTTAGGATGAAAGATCAGTTCGCGGTTTCTGCGTGCTAATGTTGAATTAATTTATTACCTTCATATGATATATAACTCTGCCATATGCATTTGACAAGATGTATCTAAATATGTCAGGCAAATAAATCATGCAGACTATTATTTGTGGCTTGTCTGGCTGATATTTCACGACAGACAAGAGTGGTTCTTGGTGGCCTACAGAACCAAAGCCAGTCCAGAGAGAAATACACCTAAGTAATCTTTAAAACAAAACAAACCCACATAACAAGGAAAGAAACATAAGCAATGAAGCTAATACATTCTTCAATGCAAGTGATCTGTTAAATAAGAACTAAATAAAAGATTACCTCTCCATTCTCATCAAGGACGCAGCTAAACTTCTTTCTTTCTATCCCAGATGGAGCACTGCATCTTTTGTAATGGTAGAGGTACCTCAGCAATTCCAGGCCCTGAATATACATTGGGAGATGATCATACATCTACTGGATACTAACAGTATGGTATCCTACAAAACATGTTTTTGTTCAAGTTCCTCTGTTGTCAAAACAAAGAACAGAAATATCTAGGTTTGACACTTGATTGTAGTTGGTCATGTAAGTAGACACCTATTAATAAATGCAAATGTGGCCAATTACACAGCAGGCTATGACGGCTAATCACATGGAATGGCTCAACAATCTAAGTTAGAAAGACAATATACTTTTCTTTTAAAATAAAACACTGAAAACAATTCACCCATAATCTACAACAGTAAATTAAGGAGGTGGAGGGGGAGGGAAAGAGAGGAGAGGAGACAGAGAGAGAGAGAGAGAGAAAAAAAAAAAAAAAAAAAAGAGAGAGAGAGAGAGAGAGAGAGAGAGAGAGAGAGAGAGAGAGAGAGAGAGAGAGATGATTTACTAAGCCAGGATATGGTGACTCATATACCTGCTTTCATGGTCCCCTGAGACACTTGTGGTTTATCCCAGATCGTACACGGTATAATCCACTCACCTTTAGAGTTTCTCTGCTTTCCTCTCGTTCTTGAATCTTCTCTAGCAGAAACTGCAGCACTTCGTAGTTGTAGGGATGGGTCTGTGAGACAGACAGACAACAAACACTTAAACGAGAGCCGAAGGTTTTATATTGTGGATCCAAGCAATTCCGACATGGTTAGCTTCCTGGTGTAATATAAACTAGTCTCATCTTAAACTTCTTTTTCTTCTTTCGTTTGCTTGAAATTTGTCTATAACTGGAATGTCATTTCCCCGGGAAGGTTAACCCGGTCAACAAATGCCCGCAGAAGTCGAATGTGTCGGCCTAACGGCGCAAGAACGCAGCTCTGCTGTAAACAGGCACAATGCAATCACGTCCGAAAAAAAAACAACTCTGGATGAACATAGAAGAAGAAGAAGAAGAAGAAGAAGAAGAAGAAGAGAAGAAGAAGAAGAAGAAGAAGAAGAAGAAGAAGAAGAAGAAGAAGAAGAAGAAGAAGAAGAAGAAGAAGAAGGTCATTCCTTGTATGAATATCACTGTCTTGTTTAGTTCACTCAGTGGTCCATGGAGTATCTTCCACTGTTGTTTCTCCATGTGGTCTTTCCTTGGAGTTTTGATTGTTGGCCAGATCCTCTGGTCACTCCCCGCTCACACCATTATTGTCTCCAGGCAATAATGGTGCATCTGTTCTTCCACACTATACACATAATTCCAAAGAGCCTTGACCATATCTGTCTTATCAAACACCAACACGCCACCCTACGGTGCAGATCCAACCAACCTGTCCGCCTGATCATTTCCCAACCCACTAGCATTCCCTGGGGAAAAGATCCAACTGGAACTCACAAAAGCTGATGGGGGGTAAGTGGTTGGGGCAGACAAACACAGGGTTGGAGATGAGGTTGGGGGTATGCATGGAGTTTTGAATGTGTAGAGCAGTGGTTCTCAACCGGTAGGGAATCCCCCCAGGGGATTTTTAGGGTTTCCAGGGGGGATGGGGGGAAGAATTAAGATTATTTCAAGATCGTGTTAATACAAGAACCGATTACTTGATATTGTTTTTCTCTCCATACTTTACAGTTTTGTACTTCTCGCCGTTCTGACACGTTTTATGTAGACGCCTAGACTTGTTCTAGTATGTGTTATTAAATTTAACTTCCATTGTTACGTATACTATATAGGGGCTGGGGTGGGAAGGGGGATTTATAGGGAGGAAATATGAAAGAGGAAAGGGGGGGGGGGGCCTGACATTCTGAACATATGGTGAGGGGGTGCATGGGCCAAAAAAGGTTCAAAACCACTGGTGTAGAGAGATGAGGATTAGTGGTTGGGGCAGACAAACAAAGGGTAGAGAGATGAGGATTAGTGGTTGGGGCAGACAAACAAAGGGTAGAGAGATGAGGATTAGTGGTTGGGGCAGACAAACAAAGGGTAGAGAGATGAGGATTAGTGGTTGGGGCAGACAAACAAAGGGTAGAGAGATGAGGATTAGTGGTTGGGGCAGACAAACAAAGGGTAGAGAGAAGAGGATTAGTGGTTGGGGCAGACAAACAAAGGGTAGAGAGATGAGGATTAGTGGTTGGGGCAGACAAACAAAGGGTAGAGAGATGAGGATTAGTGGTTGGGGCAGACAAACAAAGGGTAGAGAGATGAGGATTAGTGGTTGGGGCAGACAAACAAAGGGTAGAGAGATGAGGCTGGAGGTATGTATGGGGTGGGGGATGAGGATTAGTGGTTGTGCTGACAAACACTGGGTTGCAGATGAGGTTGGGAGTATGTATGGGGTTTTAAATGGGTAGAGAGATGAGGATTAGTAGTTGAGGTAGACAAATACAAGGTTAGAGATAAGGCTGGAGGCATGTATGGGGTTTTGAATGGTAGACAAATACAAGGTTGGAGATAAGGCTGGAGGTATGCATTGGGGTTTTAATGGGTAGAGAGATGAGGATTAGTGATGGGATGCTAGTAAGGGATGCTACAGTAAGATACCAATAAATTACATGCAGTCAAATAAGCCATTATAACATCAGCACCTCTTTAAAAACAAATTAAGCCAGTTTGTCTACAAAGATGCAAGCTAATTATTCAGTCAAGCAAAATCCTGCAGAACTCACCTCCTGGAGTACTTTTTTAAGCAGCTTCAATGCATCTCCTTGAAACAACTGCAGGGAATTTTCAGCTTTCCTCAACACTGCAGGGATTAACTTATCCTCAGCATGGACTGTTAGACAGACCTCAAAGAACTGCATCAGAATTGTATTCAGCTGAAAGGCATCCAGGCTGAAATCCCTGCAGCATCAACAGACAGCAGGATAAATATCACAGAAGGGGTATTGGTTGCAAGCAAAATAATATGAATACAATGTCTTTGTTCTTATAGTGCATGCCATACGGCATAGATCATCATGCCTGTCCAAAGCTTTTTTAAACATGTGTTGCCTATAAGGAGGCTGCAGAGATGTGCTTTTAAATAAGAATGAGGAGAAGACTGTGGATGGATAGAAAGAGCAATGAAAACATCTTGAAAGAAGTTAACTCACAAAGAAAACGGGTTACTTGCATCAGAAGAAGACAGTCCACATTCTTTTGACATGTCATGAGAAGGGGAAAGCAGAAGTATGTCTTAACAATGGGAACGTTGGAGGGGAAGAGTGGCGGTGGAGCACCAAGAGAGAAGATGCTGGATAGTTTGACATCATGACGTGGAGGAATATCAGTTTCAGAAATAATTGGCAGCACTCAAGACAAGGGATGTGGACAGACATGATCACCAACACCACATGGCATGGACTATAAAAAGAAGTAGTTGCTAATAATTTCTAATACAAATGTTATTCATGACAATGTCAAATTGTCTAGCTTCCTTTCCGTAGGTCTTCCCCAGTCTCACTTCCTCTTCAATTATTCTGTTGTCAAAAGAGTATGCACGCATGATACAAATGAATGAGGAAGGAAAACATACATTTCTGACAGAATTGAATACAAAGGTAAAGGACTCTAGTCTCTAGTTTCTAGTCCATTGTGGCACACTGGAGACTGATTTAAAAGGTGAGGTTTCATTTCAATGCAGAGGTTTTACTCAATTTGGCTCGGTCCCTCTGTAGAATGGCAAGACAACTGCCGAGAGCACTGCACAAAGCATGAACTCCATAGCTCTGTTATTGACTCACAGAACTACTGCACTCATGGTCTGAATGATGCAGTCCAAAAATGAACCTAAGACATTCACAGCGCAAAGCAGATTGAGACAGTGCTGGGTCTGTGTCTTCTTGACAAGACAACACCTGGTGTATGATGTGGTCAATCTCAGTCCATCTACTTACCTTCCAAAACATGCTCTGCTGCCTATTTTAAGAGGCTGGGTTGATGCTGAGGCCATGCTCTTTCCATTCACTGGCAAGATTCATGCTATATTGAAGCATTCTTAGTTTACTATTCAAGAGATAGTCTATGGATAATGGTACACCTTTATTGTGTTGATTTCTCCCACTATAATCTTAACAAGAGCAGAGTGGCAAGCTTTCATTTAAAATATCCAAGAGATTCGGCTGGATCTGTTTCTCAGGAAATTCTAGTGTGCTGGGAAACAAAGAGGCCGACAAATTGGCTGGTTCTGCACCACTGGGTGGGGTAGTTAGTCGACAGATCATCCTCACTGCACATCGAACCATTCAGTCCATAAGTGCTCGGATCCCCTCAGTAAATGCCGTAGCATGTAGCGGTTAAAGACACCAGTTCTGTGTTGGTTTATTAATCTTCTTTGGCTTCCTGCATAGTGTTCTTGTTTGGCCACACCTCTTTTAATTTGCTGTTCTCACAGTCTGACCATGATTGTAGTTTCACTGTCATCACTTGATTCTCGCAAATGACTTACTTCTCGTAGAGCATTCAGAATATCAGCCTGGTCCATCGTTCGTCCGCCCTCCACAGTAGCCTTAGCTGCAAGCCTGTCAGCCTGCTCATTTCCTTATACGCACACATCCCCTGACACAAGAATAAAACTAATCTTTGCCAGCCGTGACCGCTCCAGAGACAACAACCACTGTCTTCTGACCCACCCCATCCCTATCTTCCTGGGCATACTCATTGAGTCACTAAGGAAACATGCCCGAGTGAAGGTCTGTGTTTCGAGGGTAGTGGTGCACCATAAGGCAGCTGTGGTCAAAGCACTGTACAACAGCCTTCCTACCAACATTACACTATCATCAGTGTCATACTTACACATTAACAACAAATGCTTACCAAGAATGTTTAATGCAACAAGAAAACAATGTCAGAAATGATCATATCAGGAAGTGTGTATGGACTGCCCAGTGTAATAAACTATATCACAAAACAATAAATCAGATGGTTTGACCATGTAACAAGATGATCACAAGGCAGTATCCCATAAAGAACATTAGCATTGAGATATGAGAGAAGCAGTATAAGAACAAATCTGCAAACATTGGATTAATGGAATATCTGAGAACCTGCACACATACAATTGATGGAATATTTGAGGTTACAGATACCATTATGTATGAATTGTCAATTATGTATATTTAGAAGAAGTGGCATTTGTAGGATGAGAAAAGTCCAAAAGTTGCTCTCATTAAATATCATTTCTTAACCTGACACTGAAAGGATGATGATTATCATGCTGTTGTAGAAGAAGAAGAAGGAGTAAGAGAAGAACAAGAATAAAGTTCAATATTTGACAAAAATGAAACAGCAAGCTCAGCAGCTGTAATTGTAAACAAGTCATCACTCAGAGAAACACACACCTGAAAAATTCAATAATTATGTCGACATCGCAGTGTGGGCTCTGAATAAGTTTGTGTGCAGCATCCATGGCTTCACTGATGTTAATAAGTGCTGAACTCTTCAGTGGAATCTGATGAGCATAGAACAAACTTGCAAATGTTTATTACAGGAAATACAAGAGTACACTTTTATCACAGGAAATACAAAAACTTGTACACTTTTATCACAGGAAATACAAAAACTTGCATACTTTTATCACAGGAAATACAAGAACTTGCATACGTTTATTACAGGAAATACAAGAACTTGCACACTTTTATAACAGGAAATACAAGAAGTTGCACTTTTATAACAGGAAATACAAAAACTTGCACTTTTATCACAGGAAATACAAGAACTTACACTTTTATCACAGGAAATATAAGAACAAACTTGCACACTTTTATCACAGAAAATACAAGAAAGCACTTGCACACTTTTATCACAGAAAATACAAGAACACACATGCACACTTTTATCACAGGAAATACAAGAAAGCACTTGCACACTTTTATCACAGGAAATACAAGAAAGCACTTGCACACTTTTATCACAGAAAATACAAGAAAGCACTTGCACACTTTTATCACAGAAAATACAAGAACAAACTTGCACACTTTTATCACAGAAAATACAAGAAAGCACTTGCACACTTTTATCACAGAAAATACAAGAACAAACTTGCACACTTTTATCACAGAAAATACAAGAAAGCACTTGCACACTTTTATCACAGAAATACAAGAACACACATGCACACTTTTATCACAGGAAATACAAGAACAAACTTGCACACTTTTATCACAGAAAATACAAGAACACACATGCACACTTTTATCACAGGAAATATAAGAACAAACTTGCACACTTTTATCACAGAAAATACAAGAAAGCACTTGCACACTTTTATCATAGGAAATACAAGAACAAACTTGCGCACTTTTATCACAGGAAATACAAGAACAAACTTGCACACTTTTATCACAGAAAATACAAGAACACACATGCACACTTTTATCACAGGAAATATAAGAACAAACTTGCACAATTTTATCACAGAAAATACAAGAAAGCACTTGCACACTTTTATCATAGGAAATACAAGAACAAACTTGCACACTTTTATCACAGGAAATACAAGAACACACATGCACACTTTTATCACAGAAAATACAAGAACACACATGCACACTTTTATCACAGAAAATACAAGAACACACATGCACACTTTTATCACAGAAAATACAAGAACACACATGCACACTTTTATCATAGGAAATACAAGAATACTGTCAGAGTCTCACATGGAGTCGGTAGGAACATAAAGATAGAAGGGAATTAGAGAAGGGACATAACCCCAATACAAGGGAACTAAAGAGACCCACTCGAATGCTCGAACAATCTAGAGCCTTCGAGAAGGATAGGTCAGTTCGCCTACAGCCCCGTGGACACAGGTGGGACCCGCTAACCGCGTGCCAGGACCTGTTCCACGAGAAGCTCGAGGAGAGTTACAGCCCGTGTCCGATCGAGACACGTTAGAGGGCAGACGCCGTACTGGACATCGAAGAAGCAACAGGGCTTACCTTAAGGGGGACTTGATAGATTGAACCCAAGTGTATTTAGGGGTGTTACTCATAAGATAGATAGATGATAGAGTTTGTTGTAATGATCATGTGTGATTGCTTTGTTATGAACTCCTGTGATATGCTACTCAAGTGTAGCTGGCTGCGAAAACCATTCTTCGCCAGCTTACTGTAAATAAATTATGTCAGATAGTATCAGAACGGAGTTTGTTGCCTATATGAACCCGAGTTTCATTCCCCTAGGTATCTAGGACGTTGACAGGCTATACATGCACAATTTTATCACAGGAAATATAAGAACAAACTTGCACACTTTTATCACAGGAAATATAAGAACAAACTTGCACTTTTATCACAGGAAATATAAGAACAAACTTGCACACACTTTTATCATAGGAAATACAAGAACACACATGCACACTTTTATCACAGAAAATACAAGAACACACATGCACACTTTTATCACAGGAAATACAAGAACAAACTTGCACACTTTTATCACAGAAAATACAAGAACAAACTTGCACACTTTTATCACAGAAAATTCAAGAACACACATGCACACTTTTATCACAGAAGATACAAGAACACACATGCACACTTTTATCACAGGAAATATAAGAACAAACTTGCACACTTTTATCACACAAAATTCAAGAAAGCACTTGCACACTTTTATCATTGGAAATACAAGAACACACATGCACACTTTTATCACAGAAAATACAAGAACACACATGCACACTTTTATCATAGAAAATACAAGAACACGCATGCACACTTTTATCACAGAAAATACAAGAAAGCACTTGCACACTTTTGTCATAGGAAATACAAGCACAAACTTGCACACTTTTATCACAGAAAATACAATTTTATTAAGTCCCAACCTACTATTACAATCATCCACTTTGTTCTAGTAATTACTTTAACCCCTTCAGTTCCAGGAGATGTGCATTAATGTAATCTACTCCACCCTTGCCGCTACTCACTTCTTCCATTCTAGACATGTTTATTACATTTACCCAATGTTAGTGATGTCCTCAGTTCCAGAAATGTGTCACTTTAAGCCACACAACTCATATTATTACTTAAGTGGCTGTGATTATTTTAACTACTGACAAAGACATTTAAACTAACAGTCTTGGTTAAAAGATTTAAGTAAGTTAGTTGCATATCCTATACAGGATGTAGCAGTCAACTCCACCATTTTTTGGCTGTTTGTGATTTCTGGACAAGTTTACGTTCCGTAGTTTGCCATTGCTTTCAGAATGACCAGCCATTGTATAGAAACTAACACAAGGTGGTCTGCTTCCAAATCACCCACAGCTGTATTTCGAGCGCAGTATGCAGGATTACGAATTGCATTCGTAACCCCTTCGCCACAGAGCTGGCAGAAAAAGAGTTAAAGATCATTGAAATATAACTCTTTACATTTCTTTAACTCATTGTGTACCCAACAAAGCACTATGTTTTTATAAGCACCTCTTTTATGAGCCAGATTTATAAAGGGCAGCATTCCTTAGTTATCAAGGAAAAAGTGTGGGAGAGAGGTTTTGGTGTTCATTGTAAGCTAAAATGTGACCAGGTAAGCTCCCAACATATGGCTGGCAATTTTAAACATAAAACACTATTTGTTTGTAATTATATCACATGGCCTGTTGCTTACTTGGATAGCATGAACTGTTTGTGGTTCTTAGTAAGAAAATATACTCACCCCAATCTTGGACAATCTGTTGCCCCATTTGGCAATAACTTGGATTCTCTGGCTACTTTCTATCAATTTCTGATCTCCCAGGATTTCAGCCATAGCACAGGCAACCTCATTCACTCTCTGAGTATGAAGTACATCAAAATAAACCCATGTTTATATATATTTGCATGGACTGAACACAATAGTTAAATAGCCACTTTGAAGCCATCAGACAGTTTGGTCAATTCTCAATCAAATATATCAATGCCTAAAAAGATCAAATGAATACAATGGTAGATACTGAAGTAAGGGTACAAAGTGTCAGGGTTCCACATATGAGGGGGAGTCAATAAGTAAGTCACACAGTTCTGTGGGATGGCAAGTAAATGAAATTGGTGTTTTCTACAGGTGTCAATAGGTTACAGCAACATCAAACTTTATATTCCCGTTCATCAGGTGGCGCTAGGTTGCGTATGCGCAGCGCATAAACAAAATGGCGACTGTACTTACAAAGTGTACAACCGAAGAGCAACGTGCTGTTGTGCGTTTTTTGTGGACTGCCTGCAAAGAACATTCATAAGGAAACACTTCCTGTTTATGCTGACTACCAGCCCGATTCAAAGCATGCTTCAATGCAGTGGAAACATCCTTCTTCGCCTTGTGTCCAAAAAGTCAAGGTTATGCCATCAGCAGGGAAGGTTATGCTGACAATGTTCTGGGATTGTTAAGGAGTGCTTTTAACCAATTTCAAGAAGAAAGGTGACAATGTGAATTCTGAATCATACTGTGAAGTTCTATCAATGCTTCATGATGCTAATTTGTAGAAAACATCCAGGATTGCTGGCTAGAGGAGTGTTGCTTCTTCATGACAATGCCAGACCGCATACGGCTCGATAAACTCAGGAGAAAATAACCAACTAACGTGGGAAGTTCTGGAACATCCACCTTGCAGCTCCGACTTAGCCTCCAGCGATTTCAGTTTGGTCCACTGAATACCCACCTTGGTGGGAGACATTTTGTGAATGACGCTGAAGATGAATGTGAAGTGAAAACATGGTTTAGAAAACAGAGCACGCTGTTCTATGCAGCCGGTTAGGGAGGACTGATAAAACGATGGGATAAGTGCATCAATGTTGGTGGAAATTATGATGAGAAATAAAGGGACAATGTATGTATAAAAATAAACTGGTTTCAAGTTGCTATCATATTTAGTTATTTTTCTAGCCATTTGTGACTTACTTATTAACTTCCCCACCTACTGGATCATGTTTTTGTGAGATGGGGAAGACATTCATATTCTCCTTTCCCGATCACTTGTCCTCCTTCACTGAAAGATTTATAATACCTGTTTTGTGATCAATGGACATTGATCAATAGAAGTCAGACTACACTGGCAACAGAGATGCAACAGATAAACAGTATTAACATCCCATGGCACAACACCAGTGAGCAAACAGAAGTACAATGTTTGAGAGTATGCATCTTCCCTGTGGCAACATCCTGATGTAAGCCAAGGATCATTTCACAATTACTAACGAAGATAATTGGGGCTTTGAACTTAAATGCTCCAGAAATGTTCTAAGAATATTGTGGAGCAAGAAGAAAAATACAGACATTCAACAACACCTAAACATTGAAGAATATTCGCTCATAAACAGCATTCTGTTTCAGAAAATGAAATACGTTTGGCCATATTGAACATCACAGAGTTTGTAAAGAACAGTGTTGGAAGGCAGGGTTTCTGGAAGACGAAGCAGCCGTCAACCAGCATGAAGAAGCACACAGGACATTGCAGTCACCTTGGGCATGAGAACTGGCAGGGGATTGAGAAAAAAAAAAAACAATAGCAACAAAATCACAAGTGCCTTACAAGGAGCCAAATCCTTGACAAAACAAGCAGGTCAGATTTCTTTAATCTGCTGTGACTAAACATAGGAAGTACAATCACACATGTCACGTTGATTGGTACACATGATGAACAGCACATCACACATAAAGTGTTTCTTGAAACAGAAATAATGAAGTGAATGATCAGATATGTTAAGACTGCTACATGGGCTCATCCCAAAAACAAATTAATGTAATACATCACTAGAGAGTTGAACACATGACAGACAATGTAAGAAAGCAAACGTTCTGACCAGTCTTTATCAATTACAAAAACAAAGATAACTAAACACATTTTAACAACTGATCTGATAGCCTACATATTTGATGTATTTTGTGATCTGATAGCCTACATATTTGATTTATTGTGTGATCTGATAGCCTACATATTTGATTTATTTTGTGATCTGATAGCCTACATATTTGATTTATTGTGTGATCTGATAGCCTACATATTTTATTTATTGTGTGATCTGATAGCCTACATATTTGATGTATTTTGTGATCTGATAGCCTACATATTTGATGTATTTTGTGATCTGATAGCCTACATATTTGATGTATTTTGTGATCTGATAGCCTACATATTTGATTTATTGTGTGATCTGATAGCCTACATATTTGATTTATTTTGTGATCTGATAGCCTACATATTTGATTTATTTTGTAATCTGATAGCCTACATATTTGATTTATTTTGTGATCTGATAGCCTACATATTTGATGTATTTTGTGATCTGATAGCCTACATATTTGATGTATTTTGTGATCTGATAGCCTACATATTTGATGTATTTTGTGATCTGATAGCCTACATATTTGATTTATTTTGTGATCTGATAGCCTACATATTTGATTTATTTTGTGATCTGATAGCCTCCATATTTGATTTATTTGTGATCTATAGCCTACATATTTGATTTATTTTGTGATCTGATAGCCTCCATATTTGATTTATTTTGTGATCTGATAGCCTACATATTTGATTTATTGTGTGATCTGATAGCCTACATATTTGATTTATTTTGTGATCTGATAGCCTACATATTTGATTTATTTTGTGATCTGATAGCCTACATATTTGATGTATTTTGTGATCTGATAGCCTACATATTTGATGTATTTTGTGATCTGATAGCCTACATATTTGATTTATTTTGTGATCTGATAGCCTACATATTTGATTTATTTTGTGTTTGCTCGCTTTGAACTCAAGCGTAGTCTACACACATGCTAGTACTTCTATTGCAATGAACTGATTGTTGCATGTAGGTTAGCTTTTCCTGGAGGTACTTGTAATTTACATCCCCGAGTCCAGGACGAGAGATCAACATTTTAGTCCAACTGACCAGTGTAGGGGTTGAACCCGCTACCTCAGTATCAGCACAACAGATGTTTAAGAACAGAATGTGCTTATCCATTCAGCCAAGCCGACCTCCATAACCTAGAAAAGGTAAAGGTAGTCCCATATCAAATACTGCAGTTGGGGTGTGAAATGTTAGGCCAGGGTTCTCAACCGGTGGGGAATTCCCCTCCCCCAAATTGTAGAGTTTCTGGGGGAACGACGGGGGGATGATTAAGATTATTTCAAGATCGTGTTAATACAAGAACCGATTACTTGATATTGTTTTTCCCTCCATACTTTAAAGTTCTGTACTTCTCACCCTTCTGAAATTTGTTTTATAACATAAGTAGACCAGCTAATCACGTTTAATGTAGACGTCTAGACTTGTTCTAGTTTATGTTATTAAATTTAGCTTCCAGTTTTACGTATACTTTGTTGGGGTGAGGGTGGGGATTTATAGGGAGGAAATACAAAAGGGTTGGTTGGGGCGGCGGCGGCAGTGGCGGTGGGGGAGGGGTTGACGTCCTGAATATATGGTGAAGAGGTACATGGGCCAAATAAGTTTGAGAATCACTGTGTTAGGCCTTCACATCTTCTATGTTTCCATATTTCTCGAAAATTGTCTGGGACCCATTTGCATGACGCTGGGTTGACCCCCCAGAGCCATAAAAATATTCCTGACTGTTGGGGGTTGAACCATGCAAGGCAAGGGTGCTAACCACTATGCCATGGCAGCTCACTCAAATATTACACCACCAAACTAACACAAAATCAGTTAATTAGCCACTATGATCAAGACTGGCTGGTCATTTGATTTGTTTAATGTGTTGAAGTACTCCATTTGAATAAAATAATATAAACACAAAAAGTGTTTAGATGTTACCATGTAATTACTTCATGGCTGCTATAGAAAAAAATTAAACAACAAACCTTAAGCTTAGGGTAATTGCTCAAGCAAGATTTGATGACGCTCTGCAGCAGTGGAACACTCTGTTCCTTGGGCAACATCAGTACATAAGCCTCGGCTAGCAGAACATCTACAGGAATTGCGTTCAGAATCTACAGAATACAAAAGTAAGAAGCAGTTGATGGCCCCACATTTTAATCCTAATATAGGTGCAATAAATCACCAACTAGAGATCGTGACTGCAGCAGTGAAACACTCTGTAACTGTGGTAACATTAGTACATAAGTCTCAGCTAGTAGGACATCTACTGGAACTGTGTTCAGAATCTACAGAAGAGAAACATAACATAGGCAGTTGATGGCCACACATTATAATCCTGATATAGGTGCAAATAATCACTGGCAACATATTATGACTGCAGCAGCGGAACACTCTGTTCCTTAGACAACATCAGTACATAAGCCTCAGCTAATAGAACATTTACCGGAACTGTACTCAGAATCTACAGAATACAAAAGTAAAAGACTGTTGATGGCCACACATTTTAATCTCTGCAAAAGGTGCAATTAATCAGTGCCGTGAGAGATCACAAATGCAGCATTGGGACCTGTTCCATGGACAACATCAGTACATAAGTCTCAGCTAACATAACATCTACTGGAACTGTGCTCAGAATCTACAAAATACAAATTCAGCAGCAGCTGATGGCCACAAATTTAAATTCCTGAAGAATCTGCAACTAATAATTAGCAGATAAAGGCAACAACAATGACAGAAATTAAAATGGCATTGAAAAATAGAGGTGACTAATGTATGTCAATCTGATACCGAAAAACACAAAATACAAGCAGAATACATGAAGGAGCCTTCAAATGAAAACCTTAAATATTTTTTTTTGGGGGGGGGGGGGGTGTGTGTGTGTGTGTGTGTGTGTGTGTGGAACAAAAAAAGTAAATAACACATGTATCATTTTTCAATGCAGTCACCAATGCGTTCAATGCAAGTCCTCCAGCACCAATAAAGTCCTTGGATTCCTGTAGAAAAATATTCTCTAGGGTCACTACTCGATGTGCCTGACCTGGTCATGAAAAGTCTGTCACAGAAGTAACACCGTTTGGAAACTTCCTACTCCATTCAAACACTTGCTGGACTGACAGACATGCATCACCATACTGGACTTTCATTCGCTGATGAATTTCTACACGTTTCACCCCTTCAATGATAAAAATAAAAAGGGAAAAAAGAACGCTACTACTCTTTGATGTATGTCAAAAGTGGGGCGCCCATCTTTAAACTGTCCTTATGACGTCCCTGTGTTCATCTGCACCGTGATGTCATGTGCTGAACACCCTTGACATCCTTAACAATAATATTTAGGTTACAAGACAATGGCAT